>LZPO01118945.1:0-12450 GCA_001675575.1 Neotoma lepida | reverse complement strand
TTTTCTGGCTTAGGGTATATAGCATGCAATGGCTTTTGGAATTTGTGATGGCAGTGAGGATGTGTGTGTGTGTGTGTGTGTGTGTGTGTGTGTGTGTGTATGTGTGTGTGTGTGACTGCAGACGTGATACAGATTCAAGTAGCAGTCTTCACAATAAGCAATGTTTGGGAACGACCTTAATAGATAATTAGATAAAGAAAATGTGGGATATATACAATTTAGTGCTTAATTAGCAAAATAAGGTATATAATGTTCTACAATATTCCAGGCTGACCTGAAGGACGTTTTGCTAAGTGAAACAAACTAGATGCAAAAGAAAAATATTGTGCTGTCTCACAGGAGTAATATTTTGTTAAAAAAGCAATGACATACACAGAGAATCCAAGAGGGACACCTTGTATTTGGAGGGGGAAGTCATTGGCTGAAGTTAAAATATATCAATCAGCAAATGTGTCTGCATATCTAATGTACAACATGAAGACTAGTTAAGAATAGCTGTGTGGTGAGTGTTTGTTAGGTTTGTAGATTTTATTTGCTCCATAACAATAATAGGAATTATGGAGAAACTCAATCTGTTAATCTGTTTCATTGCAGTGGCCGTTTCAGAATCTAAATTTGTGTCATAAAATTTAAACCTCAACTATGTAGAAGAATTTATTCTTTTAAAATAACATCTGCAAAGAGTGTTCCTGAGAGGGCATTGTGCTTGGCTAAATGACAGTACTGAAGAGGATAGATGCAGAAGAGTCTAAGAATAATGTTGCACAACATAAAGGAGCTTGGTGGATTCCACTTACAGCCCCATTATTTTTCTTGTGTGCATCTTTCATTTGTTGCAAAGCTTTTGAATGTAAAGTTCATGAGNGTTTTCTCCTTGGCCTTCAGGGAGGAGTAGGTGTCACGATTTTGTATTTCATTGCTTTCATCCTTCTAAGCTTAAGCTGACAGAGCAGGACTCTTGTTAAACATATAAACCACACTGGCCTTGATATTTGGGGATAAAATAAATACTGACAATGCATAACAGTATATCATGGGAAAACTGACCCTTTAAAATAAACAATTTCACAGTTATTTGTAAATTTCGTATGCACACATGTGATATCCTTGTTTTTTAACTAATGTATTTCATTTATAGAATCATTAACACCTTTTCAATTGGTTTTCTTATTGTAGATATGATTTAGTTTTACAGCTTATAGAATTTGATGTAGAATAAGATACATTATTTTCCTAGCATTTTCCACAATTTTTGGTCATGGAACAGTTATTTTTTATAATGTTATGCATGAGTACACTGACTATGTTTATATCATTCTCACCCCTTCTTCCATCTACAACTCCCCCCATGTCCCCTCCCCATCAAATTTCCCTCTCACATTCATATCTTTTAACACACACACACACACACACACACACACACACACCTTACAGAAACTAGTGTTGCATATGTGTACACAGATTTAGGCCTGACTACTTAGGCTTGGGTAGCCTATTGGGGCTGAACCATGAAGAAAACCAAATCCCCCTGCTCCCAGCAGCCAATGAATACTTATAGTTCTTCACCTAAAAGTAAGATCTTGTTAATATCCCCTGCCCATCCACTTTGGCATATCAACTTGTGTGGTCTTGTACAGGCAACCATATTGTTGAGAATTCATGGGTGTAACATTCATGTCATCTCCAAAAGAAACTATCTCACAACAGTCCTCCTGATCTTCTGGCTCTTAAGATCTTTTCTTTCCCTTTCCTTTAATGTTCCCTGAGCTTTTGGGGTGGAGGTTATGTTATAGTCCTATTTGGAGCCAAGCATTCTATGGTCACTTATTACCTGCACTTTGACCAGTAGTGGAATTCTTCAATAGCCTGTACATGCTGCAAAAATAAGTTCCTTTGTGAGGGGTGAGAGTGGGATTTAGTTTTGTAAAATTGTAGTAGTTAATATCTCTTCTAGTGTCTGAGACCCCTCTAAACCATGAGTTCTCCTCTGGGTTTATAGTATCAGGCACAAGTTCCCTCCCAGCTATTGAGTGAAGCTTTAGTTCAGTCAGATAACTGTTGATTAGCTTCAAGATTAGTGCCACTTTCACAGTGTTGGACCTGTCTTGCTAGGCTGATTGTTATGGTAGCTTGCTAAGTTCATTGCTAGGTAAGACTTGCTGACTTTCCTTTCTATCATCCTTCATTTCACTTTCTGGTACTGTGAAAGCTAGCCATCAGGGAAGGATNCTCCAGGTCAGTACCAGCTTCATTCCTCCGTTTCCTGTGACCAGAGTGTGTTATGTTTTCAACAACAAAGTCTTACCCTTCAAGTTCTAGCAGCCAACAAAGAAGTACAACAATAGTTTATATTGTTTCGTGAGTCCCTTGGACCCTTGTGACAAAACTCAAAGGGACAAATCCGTTGTCTCCGACTGAGTTTGTAGTGGTGTTTGCTCTGCCCGTGACCTTGGGCCATACAGCTCGAAGGAGGGGGTGCTTCTTGCCCTTGTATGTGACCCCTTAAAAGGAAAGAGATAGGAGAGAGGTGACTCAGTGGTTAAGAGCACTGACTGATATTCCAGAGGATTGGGTTCAGTTCCCCAGTCCTCCAGAGTCTGATCACGCCAGGATAAAAAACAAAAATAAATAAATAAATAAACAAACAAACAAACAAACAAATAAATGGAAGAAAGGACCATATGACCCTCTCTCATTTCCTTTTAAGAGGAAGATAATGGGAAAAATCCACAGGAGTCTGCTTAAGAAATATTAGGGAAATTTATTAGGATAAATTGAGGAAATACACTCACGAATACAGAACCAAGTAGACAGCTGAATTCGTCCTCTGATCTGATCTCGAGTGAATCCACCTGGCAGTTCGATCACAGCAGGAAGCAGGGAGAAGGGCTCATGAGCCCTCTCCCTTTCCTTTTAAGAGGTCACTTACACCAGCAAGAAGCACCACCTCCTTCCCGACATATGGCCTAGTCATGGGCGGAGCAAATACCACTGCAGAGCTTGTTATGAGATAGTCTATGATACTTGGGAGGAGCATTATCCGTCTATAAGTAACCCTGATTAACTAACTACCCCCCCCACTCTCCACACACACAAACACACACACACACACACACACACACACACACACACACACCTGGGTGTGCATGCGCATATTATATGTTATTAAGAAATGTTATGACAGGTTTCCTTATAGTTTTTTCAAAATTCTTATTGTCATTTATTTTCCCCCACCCTCTACCTCTGCCTTACCATCCCTACCTACTTCTCAGTAAGGTTTCCCCATTCCCCATTTCTTCTTCAAAGCACTTGTGTCCAACTATCACCCCCTCTAGAGCTTCCCCCAAACTCCCCCAGTCATCTCTGTCTACTTTTCTGACTTCTACAGAAATTCCTATATAGTCAATACTACAGATTCTGAGCTAGGAGCCAAAGAGAGATCATAGAGAACACGTCATGTTTGTCTTTCTGGATCTGGGTTACCTCTGTCAGAATAATATTTTCCAGTTACACCCATTTATCTGAAAATTTCATTATTTCTAATTTATTAACAGCTAAATATAATTTCATTTATATATGCACCATGTTTTCTTTTTAAAAATGAGTCAATGAGATGAAATAGAGCAGTACAGATGGACACTTAAGCCTACAAAATTAGAGAATACAAGATTAAAACCTATTGCTTCTCTCATGCATTATGCTGGTGTGTGTGTGTGTGTGTGTGTGTGTGTGTGTGTGTGTGTGTGTGCGCGTGCGTGTGTGTCAGAGAGTGGTGGTTGTCATCTAATTTACTTTTCCATTACTGTAATAAAGCACCGTGACCAAGGCAACTTACAAAGAATGCATTTAATTTGGCTTATAATCTCAAAAGTTTAGAGTCCACACTGGTGGAGTAAAGGAAACTGAGAACTAACATTTTGATTCACAACCATGAGGCAGACATAAGCCTTTTAAAAACTCAAAGCCTAGTGACATACCTCCTCCAACAAGGCTACACCATCTCATCCTTCCCAAAGATTTCCACCAAAGGAGGCCTAAGTATTCAAAAACATGAGCCATTCTCATCCAAATCACCACAGTGGTGCTTGTGTATATGCACTTACATAGATACAGGAGCATAAGTACCATGTGAAAAATTGAACTGAGAAGTTAGGATACAGTCATCTTTATTTTCATTCTTAAGAATTGACCATAGACTTAAAATTGCAAATTAAAGCAAACTAACGAGCTGATAATCAAATTCAATTCTTCAATAAAAAGATTAAAAAGAGCATTTGCCAATTCTCCCTCATTTTTGTCCTCACATACTCTCCAGATGCATCTTCATTGGCATACATATGTGTGACATATAAGGAACAAAAGGAATTGGAGACAGGAAAATAATCNTGAAAAAATGAAATAACCTCATAAATAGTAATTAATTTTATAAATGTTTACACAAACATTCTTCTTCATAAATGCTATTTGTTTATTTGTATACTTATCAAGAATGAACAGATGAATCTATTTCCCAATTTTACAAAAAGTAATTAGCCACTTAAATCAATAAACTGAAATATACCACCGTGTTTTGTCAGAAATAGGGATCCACATAATATTAGTGTTTTGGATTTTTAAGTGCAGTGGTTTCTATTGATAATATCATCTGAGAATGCTTTCCATTTACAGTCAATATATGGCTCAATCAATATATGTTTGTCTGAGTTTTGTTTTCTGCAAGCACACAGAAGGGAAACTGCCATCAGCTAGCTGTTCTTTGTGAACATTGCTAGATATACATTTTGTTCCTGCCTAATGATGTAGGATGAGAAATGCAACTTAAGATGTAGTCAATGGATTTTGCTAAAGTCATATTAAAAGTTTCCTAAACACGGGTATAATCTCATGAAATAAAATGTTGATTTTAATAAAGGTGCTTTTCTGGATTGGTCCCATAGCACTTGAACTGTCCCTGTCTAAACAATGCCTTAGAAAACAATAATGGGTGATTATTTGTCATATGTAAGCACCCTGTTATTGCCCAGTAACATGCTAGGGTATGTCTTATAGACTCTCAGTGAGTCTTTTTATTCTAGACCACTCCTACTGCACCCGCTCAAGCTCCCATAGCTGGTCTAAGAGTCATTAGACTACCTCAATACCATTCCTTTTGGAGTTCACCTCACTTCCTGGCTTCTAAGACATCAGTTTATTCCTCTGATCAGTTCTTCTTAGTTCTCTTCACTTACTTGTTGTCCCAGAGACTTACTACGACTTAATAATTAGCCATCATTTTCAAATCTCTTGCTATAGACTGTTCTGTGCTTTTGCTATGTGTCTTAAATGTTCACTTATATGTGTTATTTCTCCAACTTTTCTTTATTTAGGTTCCTCTCCTCATCTCTAGATACAAATATTCCTAGGTTAATTAGTTTTCCTTCTCTGAATAAATCATCATATAACCAATGTAAGAGTCACAAAATTCAGTCATTCTTCCTTTTCCGTCATACCTGATAGTACTTTTACATTGTCTATCCTAGCTAATATTATCACAGATTTGTCCAGAAATTAATAGTAGATACTGTAATATAATACCAGACACTTCTCTGCCATGCCCTTGGTTCTGTAAATAGGGCAGGTAGGTTTTATTTGGTATATGAGAGTAGGAAACTTACTAAGAAATAGAACTTCTCCTTAGTGTAGTTCCTTTGCTTTTAATTCTGTATCTATGTACCTCAGCCATATAAGCTTCCTTATAAGCATAGACTGCCATCTTTTCTTTCATGATCTTCTTACAGCCTGATGTTCCTTTACTTAAATCTGGATGTATCTGTGAAAGTGATTGCTTCCCAGTTCAAGAGACATCTCTGTGGTCACCAAATAAACCCAATGGTGGGAAAAACACCTAGCTTTATTCATGCATCTTAAGACATACTGGATCCATTGCTATTGGTTAATGATGGATTCAGGTATGCTCACCCTAAGAGCATTGAACACCGTAAGTGACTTGGATCTAATCCTGGCAAGCTATTGTAGCTTGCTGACAAGTTATCCTGTTATCATGGACACTGACAGAAGACCTACAGCCATTAATCAGTTCATATCCCCTTATAGAGCAGGAGCCATGTCATGACTACAGAGACAGGAGCTTGTGTTGCAGACAGGACACTCAGTGCTAGGAAAGTGGAATCTTTTACTCTGGGCAGTAGATGGCTGAATTTTCACCATAAATAAATATGATCTTTACTAATAAGTGCATATTCCCTAGGGGGAAATAGTATCACTATTTTCTGAGCTTATGGATACAGAAATACCTATGAAGTGCTAGTCGCAAATAAGGCCTTCAAGGCCTTCAAGTCGCAAACAAGGCTGTACTCACAAGACCTAAAGGAAAATGAAAGTATCATGTTACAATGAATGCCTTGGAACATCTTAACAGTGTCTGTGTCACCGCTCTCCTCCTCTCCTATGTCCCATTCCTGAAGCTGAGTTTTCTAGGAAGTGAATGGTCACTGCCCTACTTTTAACAATGGTGTACTGTGATGTAAGATGACATGAAAAAAGAGGTCATGATTTGGGAGGGAGGGAGTAGACATGGGCAGAACTGGAACAGGAAAAAAGAGGGGTAAAGATGTTAGTACAGTAGTCATGTAGAAAATTTTCAAGAAATTTGAAACAAATAGGGAGCAAGAGATTGCTCAGCAGTTAAGGGTGCTTACTAGTCTTGCACAGGACCCAAGTTCAGCTTCTAGCATCCATATTTAGTTTACAGCCAGCTATAACTCCAGCTCCAAGGGCTCCTGGGCATGCAGTCTCCTGTACATACATATATATTCACCCACATACTGACACACCAATCTATAATTTAAAATAATAAAAGTAACTACTAAAAAATCTTATGAAATATTTGTTGTGAAAGAGGATATAAACTGATGAATGGCTTTTCTAGTTGTAATTCTGTCATGAATTTTTTGATTTGAGTAGTGGATAAGTGCTTAGAAATATATCTGAAAACAGAAGTGTAAAATCTAATGTGAAGTTCCACAGTTTCAGAACCGCCATTCTAAGTGTCTGCTTGGTTTTGGCATCANTGCTTATTTTATTTGCAATATTTTAATAATATGGTTTATGAAATTAAAGAGAATTAGGACACTAGAAAATTGATATCTTAGATACATAACTATAACAATACAATAGAGACCTGGAGTGTCATAAGCTTTTATGTTTGAGGGTTAGCAAAAGTCGGTGACTTAAAAGATAAATTACTCTTGATTGATGTGGGTAGTCACAGAACATGGTTCTTAATTAATGAATAGCAATATTCATGTTCACTATATATACGTTATTATAGTGTGTTATAAAGTTGTTATTTTATAAGATAATTTTTTTTTCGAGACAGGGTTTCTCTGTGTACCTTTGATGCCTTTCCTGGAACTCACTTGGTAGCCCAGGCTGGCCTCGAACTCACAAGATCCACCTGCCTCTGCCTCCCAAGTGCTGGGGTTAAAGACGTGAGCCACCACCACCTGGCATAAGATAAATTTTTATTTTGTGTGTATAATTGAAACAACATAGGTCATAACTACTTCCAATTTCTCTACTATAATGATTGATTTTTTTATGTTGTTTAGGAAATTGCATCTTTTAAAAGGTAAATTTTTATTGCATATGCACTTAAGTAATTTTTTAAATTTGACTCTAAAGATCATTTAAATATGTTATTCTGATATACACATGAAATACATTTCTGAAATATTAAAGATCTGAATATCATTAAACATTAATATCTTACTTTAATGGAAATGCTTAAAAATGTATAAACATTAATACAACTGAATGTTAGTTACTTTTAATTGAAATATTTTCCCCTACTACTACCTTAAGGCTTTAATATATAAATTACTTAAACTGTTCTAGTATTCTCATATTTGTGGGATATTTGAAACATTTTGTCCTTCTAATCCGTTTGTCCAAACCTAATGAGAAATGTGGTTTTTAGACTCACTTACTTTGTTTGAAGCATGTTTTTCCAATGCGTAGCTCATGGGCTGCTGTTATTTGTAAACTATTAGATTTCACTGACGAGGTACCTTAAAGTAATTTTGTGAGCTGCACAGTGTTGTGTAGTGATATATTGCGTACCCTAATAAGTCATGAGGAGACAGGAACTAGAGGCTAATAAACTTTGCCTGAAGATCAGAGAACAGAACAAGCCACTAGATTCAACATAGAGGCCAGGCAGTGGTGGCACACACCTAATCTTAGCACTCAAGAGACACAGATCCATCTGGATCTCTGTGAGTTCAAAGCCACCCTGAACTACTTGAGGTTGACTCAGTCTAGAAGAGAAACAGAGCCAGGCAGTGGTGGCACACACCTTTAATCCCAGCACTTGAGATCTCATACCTTGCCTTGGGAAGCATACATGCCTTTAATCCCAGGAAGTGATGGCTGGGTGGAGAAAGGTATATAAGGCATGAGGAGACAGGAACTAGAGGTTTTTTCAGGCTGAGGAGTTGGTAAGGTAAGAGGTGGTGGCTGTGGCTTGCTCTGCTTCTCTGATCTTCAGGCAAATTTATTAGGGTATACAAGATATCAACACCGTGTTGTTCTCAGCATGTTTAAAAATTAACAACACTTTTTTCTTTGAAGCTGTCTTTCAGAGACCTGTCACATCTGTTGCACTTTCATTATGCCTTCTTCTTCCACACTTATGTGTGCATTCTTTATCTGTCTGGGCAAGCATCAGAATTCTTATCAGTGCCCTGAAATCTGTGTTTATAAATTCATGGGCTTCATCTGCTGTACCTAGGAGAGGGCTTTCATGTTTATTAGTCTGAAAGACTTGCTTCACAAAAGCACAGTTTTAGTGCTTGGTGTGATCAATATTTGAGTTGGCAATGCATGTGTTATGAGAAGGGTAAACTCCTTTAGGACCCATTATCCCTAGCAGCCATGTTCTCAGAGGAATCTCAGGGAATGTTTTCCCTGTAAATGTTGGGTGATGTATTGCATGATACCAGTTAGAATTCATGCTGATTAAATTGTAACCACAGCTTTTTCTCAGTAAAATACAGCTTGGCAGTAGCACTGTTTGGTCTGTGTTCTAAATTGAGTTTGCAACTTTAAACTTAATATCTTGGTACATAATGTTATCATGATGGCCTCAGGTTGCGATGGAATTTTAAGGACAGTGTGAAACTGTTAAATTTAGTTAAATATCTCAAAGGACTTGAAATTACTGTATTGATCAGTTCATTTGTTATAACCTAATGTCACACATTTGAAAGGAAGGTTTCATGTCTTCCATATTTGTTCTAATGTTTTTTTCATGAGATTACAAGTATAAATAGTTGCCTTAATTATTCAACAATGTCTTTTCAGTGTAATAGTAGAGAACCAAGTAGACACAGTGATGTTCTTCACAGACCTACAGAAGTGGTGGTGGGATTCTCCTGAGCTCTTCAGCTTGTGAGAGTTCCCATTATCTTCTGGAGCTTTGCTTTCTTCTGCAACATGAACTCTTGTAGGGCCAAGTTGTGCCTTTGTGCAACAGAACATCTTCTCCTTTTAGTAGAATATACTGGTCACATGAAATCCCTAAGTTAAGACCTTTAGGCTTGTGATCACATGGTCTGAAAGCACATCCTGAAGAATTCCAAGGAAAGGCATAATCAAAGCTTGGCAGAGTGGGCTGGGTATACACCTTCCCAGACATGGGCCACATCATGGGTGTGCACACCCCAGGCCAATCAAATTCCAAGACCTGACTCTGTGCAGGGGACATTGGTTGAGGAGTGAGTATTCACATGCATGTGGACTTGGCCTCCTACAGTAACTGCATAGAGATTAGGTGAGCCTTGATCTCTTTAGACTTTCTATTCTAGCACATAACTCCAAAGAATTCTAGAAATTGAAATCCTGTCAGATTGTTACCTACTTGAAGATATAGCTATTGAAACACTATTAATACCAGTACCAATATCAATATGGATCATCTACTCCTCATGTTAGGAGAATTGAATTCATTTAACAGTTTGTTGATGTGACATGTAACTATGTACCATACGGCAGAAGAGCTTCCATATGTTTTACTACCCCAGCCTCTGTAGATGTTAAAGTGATGGATATACAGTGGTTACAAAACTTGTTTGTTCTGTGTCTAACATGGGAATTGGACTATTTTATAGAAGTAAGAAGCTTGGAGTCTATTCATGACACTTGCTCCCTTATAATGGAGAGGAGACCCATTTTTAAAATCTTTAGCAAATACTTACTTGGTTTATGTCTTGGTATTTTATACACAGGAAATACCCCACTAAGCAGCATTTCAGTTTCTTTAATTTGCATTTTAAGATCTATTTTATTTTTTCTCGTGTCTTTTTAATTTTAATTAAAATGTAATTTATATCACCCCTTCCTTTTGCTTCCTCCAGCCCCTCCCATCTCCCCCTCCCTCCAACCTCTCCATGTCCCTTTTTTCTCCCTCTAAAATTCATGGCCCCTTTTACCTATATAAATATTATATTATATAAATACATTATATAAATACAGCCTGCTTAATCCAATTAGTGTTGCTTGTGGATCTATATGATTTATTGGCTGACCACTTTGTATTGGATAACCACATAAGAGGCTCATTCTTGGGAGAGACTAATTCTCCCTCTCTTAGCAGTTATTACCTACCTGTAGTTCTTTGTCTAAAGATGGGACCTCATGAAATTTCCTCCTTACACATTAGCATGCCTATTGGTATCGTCACTTGGGTCTTGTTTAGGCAGCCATATTGTTGAAAGTACTATGGGTAAAGCTACCCTATCATTTCTTGGGTAAAGCTGCCCTATCATTTCTAGGAGACAATCTCAGCAGACTTCCCAGTCTTCTGCCTCTTAACAATCTTTCGGCCTCCTCTTCCACAACATTCCCTAAACCTTAGATGCAGTAGTTGTGGTGGAGACATATCTGTTGGGGTTGGGCAACCCATGATAGATTGATCTCTGCATTATGGCCAGTTGTGTTTTTCTAAAATGACTTCTATTTGCTGCAAAGAGAAGCTTCTTTAACGAGGGATGAGAGCTACACTTATCTGTAGGCATAAGGACATGTTTTAGAATGCAATTGGGAATTATGCAGGTACATAAAAATGGGTGGTAGTAAATCTTCCTTTAAGATCCATGACCTCACTAGCTCTGGATGGTTGGCTAGGTTTCAAGTCCCAGGCACGATTCTCTTCCTGTTAAGCAGGCCTTAAGTCCATTTCTGTACAGAGTCTGGTATCTTATACTTGTTTGTGGCCTGGGATGCTTTAGAGATAGAGGCAGAAAGATCACTTGAGACCATGAAATCAAGACTAATAGAACTTAGTTTCTCATGTGTAATCTTCGTTACCATTTTTCCATCTAGTAAGGTGAAATTATCAGGTGAGTTATCTCAGTACAGCTTATTCCAAAATGTGGGCCAGCGCTCTGTTCTGTACTGATATTTCTTAGTGAGGGTGGAAATCTACTGAGTGTTCTTAGCTGAACTCGCCACAGTGGATGTATTATTACATATGTCATTCATTTTTACATTCATTCACTGAAGTTTACTGAGTGCTGCATTCCCAAGGGCTTTTGATCCATTCTGTAGCTTAGAAAAGATTTGACAAGTGCTGTTACTATTTCCAGTATTACTTTCCATTCTTTAAGAATAAAGAAGCATTAAGTTGTATTGTATAATAAATATTCTTTTTCTAAGGAAGAGATTTTTTTTTCTTAATGACTATGAAAACTTTTATTTAAGTATTATTTCCTGACTGAATTTATGTCATTAAAATATTAGTTGATTTGGGAGAAAAATCTAATATGCTTTTATCTTCTAATTTTTGCTGTGACATAAGAAAGATTAAGAGAAGTATTATTGAGAGAATGAAAGAGTCAGAACATAAGTGCTGCAGAAAGTCCTGTAGACTCAACACACAAATTTTGGAAATGATGAACAGAACCTGCAAGGTTGTAGGATTTGTGTCATTTCTACACAGCAGTAGCACAGTATCCAAAGAATGAAATTTTAGGGATAATTCTTATTGCTGCACCGAATGCTGCTCTCCATCTTAGTGAAGGCTGCTGAGTGACATGGCAAATCATGGAGAAGAGAGGAGTCAGGAGGCCTATATGCTGAGAGCTACAGGACATAGTAGGAATGCCATACAGAAAACATGCAAAAATGGAAGTATAGTCAACGTGCACAGCTTGAAAAAGTACTGTTCAGATGTGGATACCCTAGACCCAGTACAATACCTCCCAAATCTTGTTTTGTTTTATATGAATTGATGAAATAATATGTTACATTCATAAGGAATCCAAGAGGCCTAAACTGATCAAGCATTTGTGACAAAGACAAACCAACCTGGCCAATCCACAGTTCTTTACTTCAAAACATTGGGCAAAGCCATAGCAAACAGGGCAGGGTACTGTTAACATTTGATGTCAA
>LZPO01118937.1:0-12553 GCA_001675575.1 Neotoma lepida | reverse complement strand
ACACACACACACACACACACACACACACACACACACACACCTGTCTTAAACTTGAAAGGACTCCGGCTTTGTGTGTAGAAGCACAAAGTCATAGATTTTATTCTAGTTGGGCATTTCAATTTTATACTATTCTTATTGCTAATTTTTCTTACAATATCTCAAGAAGTGGCCCATGAGATTATATGTAGGAAAATGAACTAGAAAGCTCCTTCAAGGATAATTGAAATGATAGTGATTTTTAAAAAATAAGTGGTAATATTCTCAATAAAATAATTAAATACCAGATAAATAGGAAAGTCTCAGGAATAAAAATTAGAGTAATAATTTAACACTGTGAAAAGTGAGTATGAAAGAGTCCTTCTGAAGGACATTAATTACTTATATGCATGTGAGCTATTGTGGGGCACATAATGGCTGATCCATTTGCCAGCATGGTCGTGCTGCCCCCACTATTTTTACTCACTACTTTGTAAACCTCTCCCATGATACTTTGAGAGGAGGGGTGCTATTTTAAACCTACCTCTGTTTGATATCAATTAAGGTTAAGCAAAACAATTTTCACCAAATTTCTAGCTAAGCAAGTGGGAAGTACTGGGCTAACATTTTCTGCTATGTTTGGTGTTACCAAGAGTCAGAGAATTTCCAAGAGTGTTAGATGCATTGCTTTAATTTCCAAACTAAGAAAAACTGTAAATGAGCTGCTTAGACCACTCAGCTTCAGAAGTTATTTTCACGCACTAAGAAATCTGAGGCTCATGAACTCTTGTGGTATCAAGAGCCTTTTTCTTAGTGATTTGGGTCATGACCTGTTGATGAGGAAATCTAAGTCTTATTGCTAGCTGACCTTCCCACTGTTGCAAGCCATCCATACTAAACAAAATTCTCTACTGGGAAAGTGGGCAATTATTCAGGAACACTGTGGAAATTGGTTCTAAATAGCACAGTGGCTTCAGATTTCTACATTTCTAAAACTTGTTATTCTCAAATGTGCTTGCCATGTATCAAACATGTCTC
Organism: Neotoma lepida; assembly: GCA_001675575.1. Taxonomy (NCBI): domain Eukaryota; kingdom Metazoa; phylum Chordata; class Mammalia; order Rodentia; family Cricetidae; genus Neotoma; species Neotoma lepida. The sequence continues at coordinate 11,539 of LZPO01118937.1, read as the reverse complement.
TCTTTCAAATAGCTGTTTACACCTTTAGTTGAATAAGCAAGTTGNTCACAATTAATTCAAATTAAATATCTTCCCTTCAAACTCTGAATATTTTTTAGTTGTGATATAACATATTCTTTTTTAATCTAATGTAAATGCACTTAATAAAAGACAAATTAAACATATTCATATTATGAACTGGCTGAATTTAAAATTTGACATTTTGTTGTGGTATTGAAGCAAGTTGAACAAAAAAAATCTTCTAGCTTATTTTTAAGTGGAAAAAAACTTGTTAACACTTTTAAAGTATCTCTAAAATTTTATCACAGTTCATTTTTCATTCTTTGAATTCTTACAACTGAACAAAAATCAGAAATGTGCTACTTGTCCCATCTATTTGAATCTCATCTGAGACCTTAATTATCCATATAAGTTTACAGAACATAGTTAAGAATTTAAATCATTCTGTAATTCTTCCAATTCTGTTTTGTTTCCTAATTTCTTCATTTTAAAAAATTATTGCTTGCATTTTTGTTTTTATATACAATAAGTCATTGTGACATGCAATAAGTTTCCTTTTATTTTTCTCTAAGAGTTTTTACATTTCCTTTTCTCTTGTAGTTCTCTTTGGGACTCATTTTGAACTAACTTTGTCTATGGTGCAATGTAAGANGTGAATTTCATCCTTTCACAACTAAATACACCATTTTCCCAACACCATTTGTTAATAAGACTGTCTTTAGCCATATCAAATGATCTTGGCCCTTTTGGAACATCACTGGACCAGACACATGAGCCTCAATTCCATTCATAAACACATAAACNCTCAATCCCATCCATTTATACATTTATCTTCATGCTCTCACTACAATACTGGTTTGANAATTTCATACATGCATATTATGTATTTTGTTCAAATCCACCCACCATTCTTGTCCTATTTTTGTACATTTTAAGCCATACCCAAACCTTGTGGCTTTAATCAGTTATACATAATATTTCTTAAGAGTCCCTGGATCCAGAACTTGAGCAGGATGCCATAGAATTGTCCTTACGTTTCTTGTGGTATTGATTCAGTTGGCCAGTTGGCTTCAGTTGCCACTAAGCTGAGCTCCAAAAGCTTCAGTCATAGGTCTAACTTCCAAGTGGATACTCTGGGTTGTCTACATGTGCGCTCNCTCTCTCTCTCTCTCTCTCTCTCTCTCTCTCTCTCTCTCTCTCTCTCTCTCTCTCCCCACACACACACACACACACACACACATACACACACACACACACACACACACACACACATATATATATATAAAAACTTATTTCTTCATTCCACATTCTTACTAAAATTTCTTTACAGAATTGTGGTTAAATTTCCAAGGAAGAAGTTTCCAGTCTTTTTAAAGTTTAAGTCTCAAATTATCTCAGTGCTATATCTACTTTCTGTTGATCAAATCAAACCTAGTGATGGTCTCTGATTTAAGAGATGAGGGGCTAGAGTCAACCTTGATGGAAGGAATGACCTCTGAATAGAGAGAGAGAGGATACTTGGTGGCAGTCATCTTGAAAAACTATCTCATCACCTACGAAAGTGTCTATTTGCCAAAGGTGATGAAGCATTCCAGGTAGAAAAAGAAAATTGACTTCTTTAATTTCATGAGTTGTTGTCATTGAGAATGGTGAACTACAAAAATGCTTGTTAAGCGTAGATAATTTTGACCAATTCATACAATATCGACTAACCATATACACATATGGCCTATATAGACNAGGCTAGCCTCAAACTCAAAGAGATCCACTTGCCTGTCTCTTTCAAGTGCTAGAAGGTGTACAGTACAACATTCATCATGGAAATTACTTCTGATAACTATTTTAGTCTCACCTTTACAAGGTATTTATACTTTTTGAAATGTAAATACTTACCTCAGAAGAATGATGTCTAAAAATTTTTCCCTAAAGAGGTAAGACAAATAACGCTGCTTTTAACATTACAAAAGCTGGTTTAGGTTTGGCCTTCTGAAAGAATATTGTTTCTAAGCAGCTGAAGAACTAGTACAGGCAGTGTTTTCCTTTTGGACTCCTTGAGGATCAGCATCCAAAAAAAGTGTATCATATTGTGAAGTGCATTACTCTCTAATACTGCTCATCACAAACAGTGATAAAAGTAGAGTCCGTTTGTTTCATAACAACACAGTTGGCTTTACTTTTCTCTCATTGCTCAAAACTGCAAACACTAAAATGTTCTTATTCTGGTTCAGGACTTTCCAGTGGGATCACAGAACCTTTTCTACAAGTAAGGATCAAGTCATTTCTAGATATATTAATGAATAAATTGTTTTAAGGTTAACTTCTGGAACAAGTTTTGATGCTTTTCCCAACCAAGGAAGCACTAAACAGAGTATTTGCCATCAGANAGACATGAGTTTTTTAAAACCTTGTTTCTATTAGTTACATTGTATTTGGCCTTTAACAGTACACTTAACAATAAGTCATCGTCTGTTCATTTCTAGAATAGGAATGAGCTCATCTACCACATAGGGATGTGGGAAGGATGAAATATTAATAGATGCATGAATTTCTAGGCTCAGGCATGTNATGGGACAGAGCACTCAGCAAATAGGTAGCTCTCACTTTGAAATTTCTAAGCAGAGTTTTGAGTAAATGGCCTATTTTAATTGATTTGTGTATCAAATATGTAGATGTTAAATGGTGTTTCAGTACTTTTAAGCCTAAATAAGGTAGATTTTATTAATTTTATTTTTGTGAGAAGCAACATGTCAATGGATTATTAATCTTCCAAAACACTCCTTGAAAAGAGACTTAATAGTCAAATATATTTAGGAAATTTCATGCATTTTTACATTTTCATGCATTCCTTTACAAAAATTGTAATATTATTGAGGGCCCTGACATACTATGGAAAAAATTTAAAGTATCTTTAATTTACTTAACATGTCTCAAATATTAAGAACACATAAATGCATAATATTCCAAATTAACCATGAAATCATAAACAGACTACTATGTAATCTACACACATTGAGGGTTTTACTTATTTCATAGGGAAAAAAAAACCCAGCAATGTTTAAATGAATTACCCACAGCCCAAAATTTTTAGCCTAATATCCATTAGCTTTATATATTTTTAAAAGTTCATAACAATTCAAGGTCTTTATTTAGATTACTTGTGTCTGGATTGTCCAAAGATACTTTAATTTATGTTGTAATGGTATTTCCCCTTTAACTGAATGATCCAATCCTTTAATAACTGAGTATTCTGATCTCTGCAGCCTACTACTCAACCTCCTTATTCCTGCTCTGTGACTCCCTTCTCAACGGCTTCCTTGTGTTTTTGTTTTAATCAAGTGGAAAAAAGACAGTATTTCTAAAAGAATCAGTTACCAAACTTAATTTTATTCTCTAAGTGAATTCTATAAATTCTGCCCAGAAGGTGGTCGCCTGACACTTTAGAATAAAATACTAGGTTTATGGCAGGCGTTCCCCTTAATTTCATACCCTCTTCTGCACTACTCATTAGGTTGTAGCTTCAAAAGCAAAAGTACTTTATAGCATGCCATCACTTTATCAGTACAAGGTGATTGCTCAGAAGATCTGAGTGGTCAGAGAGCCTCCCCTGAAGGCAGGGTGGCCAGATGCAAAGAGGAGATGGAGTAGGAAAAGAGAGAAAGAGGGATAAAGGACAGGCAAGAGGTGGAAAGGACCACTCCATAGTTGCATAGCTGTTTTAGAGGAATTCAAGAGTTTATGACAAATTAGTCAAATGCCATTTTAACTGAGAACCAAACAAATCCTGCCGTACAGACTGATGAATAGCTGACTAGAAATGAAAATGTCCAAGTGAAGAGGTTGTTTGCTCTTCTCTCAAACTCTCCAGTGCTGGGGTCAATGTCTTAACACAGTACCTCCTCAAAGGGGTGAGCTTTTAAATACATCACTTAGATGTGGGACTCCATTAGCCATGGATTATAAAATGCATGCCTTTATCTGAAAAATACCTTTGCACAGCAAGGGAAAAGGAAAAACAAGCAAAAGGAAATNCTCTCAGTAAACAAACGTATTCTCTTATACTCAGTTGCCCAGGAACAATTTTCATCTTGCTTTCATCATCATCCATGCTTTTGAGGATGGAACNAGGACAGTACNGGCAAAGTCCCTTAGCANTGAGTCTCAAGAAAGCTCGACCATTTGCTCCCAGGAGCAAACAAACTTTGCTTTCAGTGTGACAGGAGACATCAGTGTTAAGGAAATATTTGGGTGAAACATTTCACCCACTTGGCTATATAAAAATAGCTACCCACAAATGCACACATCAATTTATGCTTTGGGAGACATTTATCTGACACAGGTTAAGTCAGAATAAGTAAATGAGAGAGAACATAAATTTAATGACAAATACAGGCTGNGCATCTTTTTGTAGAAATTTTATCATAAGAATAGCAATTTTTCAAACACTATAGTTGCTCCTTTTACAGAAAAAAGACATATACTTTGTAAACTTCACATACCAATTTTGCAATAGTTTCTGTGACATGAAACAAAATCTACATTACAGTGTCAAATTTAAGAATATACAGGGGGAAGATTATTATCCCTAATTCTGTTTTAATTGTCTAGAGCATTGTCCTCCCAAGACAACAAGATAGTAAAATATTTTAAAATACTATAATTTAGCTAAAATTATTATTTGAGAAGCAAAAGGACACAACTGAGAATTCTCTGACTCAAAAGGTGGGAGAGAGGGACAGAAAAATCATACACAATGTACTACTTATGAGTTAAGTCCTCTTAACTGATTTATTTTGCCACTTTTTTGTTCAAGTAACCTATTTTAAAATGCATCCCTACACAGAGCACCCCTATTATTAATAGTGAACGCACAGTTCAACCTGTCAAGTTTTCCCAGCCTCACTTTTTGCAAGGATTTTTTTTTTTAAGGAAAAAAATTTAAAAAGCAAAGGCATTTCGTAGGGCACCCGCTGCCAGACACCCAGCATTTATCTTATCTCAGTTGATGACTTTCCTTTTATCCTGAAATGATTTGACAATGACTCTATGATTTCCTGTACAAATTACCCTTTGAAAGTGGCAGTGGCGCTTGGCAGCGATCTTCACTTAATTACTGAGTGGATTATTAGCATACGGCTCACCCCCCCCTTCATTTCTTTATATCTTCTAGATTGCGTTGACAGTTCCCTTTCATTGCCTGCTTTAACTCACTGAATACTAAACATTATGCAGATTGCAGCTGAGAAGTGCCCAGGCTACTCCAAACCCCTAGTCTGTACCAAGACCTTTTTGATGGAAAGTAATTTACAGGTCAGAAATCAATAGTGTGTCTGGAAAGTGCATCTGTGGGTTTTCTGAATTTAGATTGGAGTTGAGGTAGCTCAGAGCACTAATGTTCAAAAGTGAATATTCCTTTGCAATCTTTCCATTTAAATAAAACAATTAGTTTTGTTCCTTCCTTTAATAGCCTCTATCTTTAAATAGTCTAAGATATTGAGCTTCTATTTTCTTTTCAACTCCTTATGCTGCCACCTAAGTTGGTGGGAGGGGGTTAATGAGTCCCTGTTTTCAGAAACAGCAAGTTTCCCTCTTCGGTCCATCAAGCTAGGGNGCTGGTAAGTTGACCTCGTTGGTATGTGCCGAATGTGATTGTTTGCTGGGGTAAAACAAATGTGAGTGATAAATTGCAAGGATCTCTCCAGCATGTTCAGAAGGAGCCTTCTTTCTCGTCTGTCTTGGCTCCCATCTTTTGGCAGAGATTTGCACATATGTCAGGCATTCTCTCTCCAGATCTTATGCTCCCCCCTCAACTGCATGCAAAAGCNTCCTCCACTTTTCCTAGGCTGTAGTNGGGACATGAACCCCTTCCCATCTCAGCCTTATGGTATGGTTTATTTTTTTTCCACCTCTCTTTGGGAGGAGAATACAATACATGAGTAATTTCAGGGCTTGGTAGAAGTGACACCAGAGCTATAGGAGTCAGCACGGTGGGGGGAACAGCTGGGTGCTGACTATGTCATCTCCATTCCAGAACTATCAACCACCAGCTTTATTCTTCTAGTGTTACATCTGCTATGAAATTTGGGTCTTCCAGGTGGCAGCCCGACATGCTGTCCAGTGCTATCAGGCCATTTAAATGCTTTGAGCTAATGCTGCAGATCCATTTTCTAAACAAGTTAGCAGATACCATATGCAGCAATTAAAGTTTTATTGAGTGGTGCCTGCTTACCATACTGAATTTGGATTGGCTACCATCTGTCGGAAAGCCTGTGGTACCATCCCCATCGCTTGAGAGAGCATTTGTAAGGAGAGAAGATTTTTCTCAACTTCAGAAGAAGCTACTCAGATTTTTTTTTTAACATGCAAGCCCACAAAAGTGGAATTTGCACAAATGAAAAGAACCAGACCACTAGAAGTTAGCACAGAATGTGTGCTATTAAACATAATGGCCAGGAGCACAGTCGTGTAGTGTCTGCCCTGGTTATTGTTAATATGTAGTTCTCTCCACTGTTCTCAGAGACAGTTCCCATGGACAACATAATAAATCCAAATTAGAACTAAGCAAACTTATAAGCATTATTTCTGTGAAAATTAATATAGGATCCTTCTTGTTTCCTAATAATAATAATAATAATATGTTACCTAAAACTCTGCTGAGTGAGGTTCTAGCATGACGAAACTATGTAATATCAATTGGCTGAACAAAGGGGTTTAAGAAAGCATTTCTTACTTAAATGTAAGTAATGACTAAATATACAAAGTGTGGTATTTACTAATTTGTTGTTAACATTATGTGTTCTCAGACATGGTACCTTTGGCCTTTATGAAGGATCAAAGGGAAAGATACATTATAGTAGTGGTTCTCAATCTTCCTAAGGCTGTGACCATTTAATATAGTTCCTCATGTTGTAGTGACCCCCAAATACAAAATTATTTTCATTGTTTCTTAGTAACTGTAATTTTGCTGCTGTTATGAGTCATAATGTAAACATTTGTGCTTTCTGATGGTCTTTGGGGGTAGCAACCCACAGGTTGAGAATCACTGCATTATAGTGAAATTCAAAGCCTCATAAGAATTTTAGAATTTCCTAAGCAGTCATATGGTTTTGTAGAAGAAGTATAAGAGAAAAAAAGAATTCATTAGTAATGATTTGCTGGTATTTTGTGCATTCCCGTCTATAAGAGAAAAAAGGAATGTGATCTTGCTCCTTGTAGTCATAATTTAAGAATTTCCAGGCTAAATCTTTAGATTTTGGAAAACATTGAAAATAAGGCAACCACTCATAGTTTCTCTATATTGGATCCCTCAGAATATATGCCAATGTTCACTAAGGCTTCCTTACTCATTAGGTACTAGAGAACAACATCAAATTCCAAAGAGGAGCAAGTTCATAGCATGCAAGTTCAAGGGAATGTAATCCNTTGACTGTGAGTCAGAAAACCTGTCTCCTTCCTCATAACTATTCCTTAGTGGCTAGCAAAGACTCTTCTATATAAACCCTTTTAGTGCTCCCTTCCCTACCCACAAAGGGGTTGTGTCTGGCTTCATCTTGTACAAGTCTTGTGCATACAATCACAACTTCTGTGAATTCATAGGCAACAGCCCTGTCATGTACAGAAAACACTGTTTCTCTGTAATCACATACTGTCTGGCTCCTACAATCTATCTGCCTCATCTCCTTAAGCATTAGGAAGAAGAAGTGTAATATAGATGTCCCATGTAGGGCTTAACTCTCTTCAGTCCCTTATTCTCTGCAATTGATCAATTGTAGGCCTCTGTGTTAAACACCTTCTACTGCAAAAAGAAGCTTCTCTGATGTGGTTGAGAGATTTACTTCTCCATATGTATAGCAATTAGTCATTAGGAGTTGATTTAATACTATGTCTATTTAGGAGAATAATAATAGTAGGGCCTGTGACCTACTCTGTCATAAATTCTTGATCTCATTAACGGTAACAGGCATGAGTTTTATCTTGTGGAGCAGACCTTAAACCAAATGAGAAAGTGGTTAGTTCACATCACTGATTGGACCAGTGTACATACCTTGCCAGGTCATTTGCTATTGTAGATCACATGTTCCACAGCTGGAGAAGACTGTTGATAACTTTACACCCTCAGCAGTATGTACAGCACCTTGTAGTACTATGAAAGCTAGCTGTAGGAATGAAGCTTCCAGATCAGTACCAGCATGACTTCTCCATATTCAATGACTCAGGTGTGTCTGCACACTAAAATTTAAGATTCATTTCTCCATAGGCTGATTCTGATTCTTCAGAAATACTGTAATTTCCTAAAGTCTGAAACTGTAAGTAACTTTAAAGGTTACTGATATAATTTCATATTCTTAAAAATAAAAGAAAGTAACTTCAAACTAGGATCCATGTTAGTTATGAACTACCTAAGATTAGACATATGAATCCTTCATTTATTTGGCCAGTTGTGACTGTTGTAGGTCTAGTGGATTTAATTCAGAATAATGGTTGGTACCTAGCAATAAAAACTTACTGTGTTATGGGAACACACATGTTTTCTCCCTTCTGTTGGGCGTTTCTTCAGCCCTACCACAGTTATCTTTATAAAGGGACATGGCCTGTGGAGTAACTGATTTTGCATCCATCCTACGTTTCTTTCCAGCAAGCAGGACATTGAACACCTTTTGAAATAATTTTCAATATTATAGGTTATATTATTACATATTCTGTTTTTTTTCTGTAATAAAACTGACAAAATTCTCACCAATGTCATTGGAATTATAGACACATTAGTTCCAGGAAGTTCTTTCAAAGGAATCAAAATATCTGATGAAGATCTTCAGCTTAATTAAAGAATTTTCCTTTTCCTGACTGAAAGGTCAGTAGAATCAGCTAGGTATGACAGTTTTAATTATTTATTGATGCTAAGATGTACTTCCTTCGTGCACAGTCATTCTCTAAATTTTCTTAACAACAAACACTTTTGGTCATTTTCTTTATAATGCAGGGCTAGGAGAATGTTCTTGTTGCTGTTCTATTTCCACAGTAATTCTTATATCTTAGAGTATTTTCTCCCAACTTGTCATGTTGCAAACAAATTCTCATCACTGAGTCATTTGTCTATAAATGGCCTAAAAGTGTGCTTANAGAATAATAGAAGATTAGACTTTGTACAAGGTTTACCATCCAGGTCAGAACAGTGACTCTAGTATCAGTTGCAGAGTATTTGTTGGAGAACCTTGCTCATTGTAGCTTCATCTTTTTAATTGAGATTGCCTGTTACATGGATAGATAAGTCGATAGCATGGCCAATGATCCACATCCATCCATCCATGCACCATCCATATGGAGCAACAAACTGGTCCCTTGGTGCATGCTCTGGTTTCTACATAGTTCAAGTTTATTTTAACTCCTCCCAGCTCCATTTCTCTGGTCACCTCTATCTAAAGAGGTAGAAACTNCATCAAATAATGGAGTGCTGCTGCTAGAGCAATCTTCCAGGGCTGAAAATAGTTTTTGGGAAATGCTTTCTGAGGATAATACACACTTTCACTTGTTTTATTCTCATTGAGTGCTGAGGCCATTGAGTGTTGTGTGCTCTNTCTCCAGAGCTCCCCAAAGTTGGAACACAGAAAAGGTGTATTTAGCATTTACCATCTCCTTACGTAGATGCATTTCTGAAAATTCAGAATGATAATACACATTCTCCTGAAAATCGCCCTCTAAACTTGGACTAGTTCTAAAAAGATTGTGTGGCTCAATAACAAAAGGAACATGTTAGGAGCCTCCAGAAGACACTGTTCTCGGCACCCATTGTAATGCAAAGGGAACATTTGGCACAGTGTCCAGAACCCATGATGTCCTGGAAATGAAAGAGGAGGATGTCTTCAGGTTCCTGGTAGCAGGACTCACTCTGGGGACACCAACATTGTTTTTCACATGAAAAATGTGTATCCACAAAAGGGAAAGTGATCCTCTCGCATTCTTCATCTGAAGAGGGCCTGAGGGAAGCATCTGCTGGCAGCTAGCAGTTGTTGATGTTGGCATCTTCACCTCCAGAGTATCTGCANGCTTGCCGTTCACTGGAGTCCCTCCAAGTGCTGGCTGTTTCACTCCTGGGACCTTCAGTACCCAGATCCAAGCTGCCTTCCTTGAGCTACATCCTATGGTAGTAACTACCACAAAGCTTCTCACACAAGCATCAACCTGTCTTCATTGCTCTATGTCACACTGACTCTTCTTTATGTTGTGTGGACATTACCATGCTACACTGCAAAGGAGCCCATTCAATGAGTCTGATACATCATATTCTGGCCTGGGGAGCTCTACACATATGCTGTTCACTCCCCATCAACACCCATGGGATGTTCGTGTCTGGCCTAGGCTATAGAGACCTTGAGAAANCTAAGAAGAAAGCACAATTGGCTACTGAAAATGCTGTGAAGAAGGAGAAATTTCAGGACAAATGGACTGCACCAGATCCTGAGTTCACTTCTCTTCTTTATGGGATAACAAACCAGTCTAACTGCAGGGACCTAGTAAAAACTGCAGTGTCCAACTGCCATGGAAGAGTGACGTGCAGATCCCACAGTGCAGGCCACTGAAAAGAGCNAGCACTAAAGTGGCTTAAGCTATTGTTCTGTAGATGTCTACTTAAACTGGAAACAAGGTGGAAGAAGAAGAAATATCAGTTTTCTAAAAACTAAAATAGAAATCAAATCTTCTGGAATGGTCTCACCAAAGAACAGTATTTAGGTGCACATTCCAGGTTCTTGCATTTAGAGATCCCAGGCAATTTCTTTCAAGGAGCCTAGGATACCAGTCTTCAGTGAGCAATACGCTCACCCTTGGCCTCGGTTTCCAGGTTTAGTCATTGGTTACACCATGGGCCTTGGCACTATGAATAGCTCTGTTCAGATCTGTTGTGGTCAGTATGAAACCTACCCTGGTTCTACATTGCCTTCCTTTCTTTGGTGAAGTTTTAGTTTACTCTTCATGCATTTTCATAATGTTCCAACAATTGTTAATATTCTAAACAATTGTTATAAGAACAGCCAAACAACTTATGGTCAAAACCCTTTAACCTGTTCATTGACTAAACTACATTATCAGTGCCCCGACTAGGGCATTAGAGGTTGTATAGGTTCTGTCAGTCAATTTCCTTTGCAGCTAAGGCTTGCAATTTCTTCCTACCTATAGTTATCCCCATCATTCTGTCTGACTCACTCCCTGTAAGTAATGATAAAATAAACATGAGTGGATCTCGAGTCTGGCAAAATATGTTAGTAGCTCACTTATANCAGGCAGCAAGGTTGAGAAGAACAGTGCCTGTGTCTGTGGGTCTGTGAGGAGGGCACACTTAGGCTACTGACTCTGTTCTCATTCTATCTGGGTAGGATCAGAATGCAAACTGACCTGTTTTCTTGATCATTGACCTCAGTCCTTCTGACTGAATAGCTAGGAGGTGGACCAAAAGTAGACTTGGTTTCTTGTTCATCTGTCACACCCCTTGCAGTTTGACCTTGATTCTTTCACCATTTCTTCTAAGACTCTCCAACATTTCTTTCTT
>LZPO01118933.1:0-12609 GCA_001675575.1 Neotoma lepida | reverse complement strand
GTCTCAGGAACTAGCCACCATATTTGTCTTCTTTGATTACATTAAAAAATAAATAACTTAGTAGCTATACATAGAAACATTGAACATGAGAATTGCTGCTATTTAAACTACAAAATTCCCTCAAATTATCTAATTGAACCCTATAGAACTGTTTAAATTAAGTACACATGAAGAAATAGGTCAATACAAGCATGCCTTGTTGCTTGACGACAGGTCTCTATTCAAAAGCATCGCTGCATCAAACTGATGAAAGGATATACTGGCTGTACTTTCAGGAGGGGAGGCTAAAATCTTTTTAGATTATGGATTAGCCTATAGAAAAATGTCTGCCATAAATCAAACAGTGAGGGGGAGGATGAATAGGATTCTCACTTACACAACTAAAGTAAAACATAGCTCTCTGAACAAATGAAGATAGGTTTCTTCTATATCCTAGAATCTAATCAATATTTATATGTATAATTCATCTATTATTTGGCTTAAAAGTGCTTATTGGGAAATATTATCATTTTTACTATTATCTAAAGATAAATTATTTTCCAGTTTCAAATAACTCTGGACTTTTGAATTATAACCTGTATTTATGTTCAAGATATCAGTATTTTATTTCTTCTGCAGTTGTACATCAAATGTTTTTACATTAAGAAAAAGCGTCCCTGCATTATATTCGAGTTGAAGGGATATTTGGTGGGTTAGTTATAACATTAAGATGAGCTTGCTCTAAGTATTTCTATATGATAGATAAGTAGATAATTGATGATCTGGAGAGAGAAAGAGTAAGAAGGAGGGAGAGAAAGAGAGAGAGAGACAGGGTAGATATGTAGATAGATAAGTATAGATACATAGATGATAGATAGATATAGGTGATAGATACATAGATAATAGATAGATAGATAGATAGATAGATAGATAGATAGATAGATAGATAGATAGATAGAAAGAAAGAAAGATGAGAGATAGGTAGACAGAGAGAGATAATCTAAGTATTCCTTGAGAGTTCCTCATGATATTCCTGTATCCTAAACAGTATTTCTAAAGAAATTGTGAATAAAATAACATACCCTCTGATCATTTTCTTTTAATACACAAACTGAAAAGATTCTTTTCTTCTTACTTTCTGAATCTTCCATTCTTCTACTCCAGACCATTGGAGGTAATATGCATAAAAGTTAGAGTGTTTATGGTCAGTAACAATGGACAAGAGATTATATTGTGTTGCCAAAATGTTGAGGGATGTTTCAAACAAATCATCTTCCTTGTGTGTATAGAAGATTAATGTCTGGAGATTATGATCTGGGCTTATTCATTCATATTAATTTACTGCCTGGCAATAAGCATTGCCTAGGAAATGCCATGTGAAATCCTAGTAAAAAAAAAATCTAGCCTTTCTCCTATTAAGGAGAACAAAGAGTATTTCATCCTGATTGATACACAAGCCATTTCCCCACTAAGACAGAATGTAGTGCCAAGGTTATGCTATTATTTTTCTATCTGAAACCTTCAAGATTATGTTTAAACTAAAACATATTAAACTGTCCATTCTGCCATTCTTTTGCATAAAATATTAATTNTTTAGCAATGTCATTCTAAGTCATATAATGATAGGCACATATTGAACCAGGACTGATCATGGGATGTGTTGGCCTGCCCCTACAAGTGATCTACTATTGTTTGTGTCACTCTTATTACAATGATCACAACATGAATTGTATGAGTCAGCTTATTAGAAGAGTTTCTTTTTTTTTCTATTTTGAGATACATTCTCATATGTTAAATAAAATTAGACTGTCTGCTCTTGTACTTGTAATTATTGAAATTTTTGCCAAATAGTAAATGTAACTTTACTAAAGAAAAACAATAATTAGTGAGTCCTTGTTATAGATGGTTACAAAATATTATCTTTAAAAAAACACATATCCAAAACTATCGCACACTCTGCCTGGTACAAAAGATAATCACAGATGCTCTGTGCAAAATCAGTTATTTTGTATGATATTTTATTTGTGTTCTGACAAATAAAGCTTGCCTGGAGATCAGAGGGCAGAGCTAGCCACTAGTTAACCTTAGAGGCCAGGCAGTGGTGGCACACACCTTTAATCCCAGCACTTGAGAGGAGGAAGCAGGAAGATCAGGAGTTCAAGGCCACCCTGGGCTACAAGAGATTGAACCAGTCTAAAAAAGAAACAGAGTCTTTGATCCCAGCACTAGGGGAGTGGAGACAGGACTCTAAGGAGGGTGGAGACAGGATCTCAGCGTCCATGTCCATTCAGTCTGAGAATTGGTAGAGACAGGACACTCCCCATTTAGTCTGAGATTTCGTAGAGGTAAGAAGTCTTAGTGGCTGGCTGCTCTGCTTCTCTGATCTTTCAGCTTTCACCCTTGATATCTGACTCTGGGTTTTTATTGTTAAGACTAATTAAGATTGAGCTTCACAGTAACAAAATACATAGTCCAAGGAGAGCCTTTAAGTTTTCAGTAAAGAAGGGGCTTGAGTCTTTATTAACAGCTGCATTGCTAAAGATACAATTTAGACTTCCTTGTGAAGGAATCCATTGCTAAAGCAGAGGGAATTCCTAGTATTCACACTAGCATGACAAGCGCTTCGGAGACATTTTTTATCACTCCTACTGATCTCTTGCCTCTTCTGCTCTTTGTGTAGTCCCTCAGGAAAGGCAACTTAATTTCTCATTCTGAGGCTGGGGCACCTGAAGCAGACAGCCTTTCCACTGCTGATCTCAAAGGGTGCTATTAGTTACCTGGCAACAATGTTCTGTTTCCAGACNACAAGGCTGCAAAGGAACACTGCTGGTTCCCCCTTCTCTGGTACAAAATTTTTACATTTCATCAATGGATGAAAATTTCTCCTTAATATCACACACTTTTTTGATGAGCCCAAGAGAGATTGTACATTCATATCTTTTCAGCCTTTATTTTTGTCTCAGTTTCAGTCTGAAAGGGTATATATCTGACAATGGAGAGGAGGAAGTTGACATGCTACAAGGGGAAAGAAAAAAAAACCCACGAGAATGGAAATAAATTATATTTAAAAACCACTGGAAATTACTACCAGGCTTGTTCCTTTGCTTTAGGACTACCCAGAGAGCTTTGTGCACAGATGAATGGAAGTTTGTGTTTTTCTTTGGGTTGCTATGTTGGCTTTGATGGTGTAAACCCAAGGTTCACAACTGCAATGATAGCAATATTACAGTTTTCAAAGTTCACAGATGTCTAAGAAGATGATACCTCAGGTATGAGCCAATGCCAAAATGTCCACTGCCATTTGCATTTTCCACTTGATTCTGCTAGAGAGAATAAAAAAAACAATAATTATAATATCAATAACTCTTGCACAGAGCATTTTTTCTGGAGGTCTCCCAGCATTACTTGGAACTGATTTGAAGACAGCATAAAAAGTGTTTGCATTTAAATTCATTTCAGTGGGAAAATTCTTCCTGTCCTCATTCTTACATTTCTTTATTTTGAAAATAATATTTTGAGAAAACCAAATTAAATGTTATTATTGAACTGAAAAGGAGACTTCTATTGTCTTGTTTTTTTTTCCCCAGGGAGCATACCAAATCTAGGCTTGCATGATGAATATGGATGTTCTTCTACTGAAGAATGCCACACTACATAAATTGAAATGCGTGTTTCATACTTTCATTGTTCTTGGAATAGTAACCATGCCAGTGAACTTCAAGATGATGAAGTTTATCAGGCTCTGGAGTCTGAACAGATCTCACTGTTTGGATCCAAGTATGAATTTGCAACCAGAAGTACGTGTAGAATCAGCACAAATCAGCAGTGTTGTGGCTTGGTGGGAAGGAGTGCAAGCCAGTGTGAGGAGCCCTGGCTCAAATAACTGATTGAAAAATTCAGTACCTTGGCTCTGTTGCCGGGTAACTGGGTGCTACTACACAGGGAGAGGAGGAAACATGCACTGAGATTATGGTGGTTGTGAAGGTACCAAGAAAAGCACAATTGGTGTTGCTGGGCGGAAAGAGGCAGAAGTAATGAAATCATTAGACATTTCACAGGATTCAAAAGCACGAGGAATTAGCTAGTAAAAAATGTTGTCTCAGTTCTTGGACCTGCTCTTTATTTGTTTACTCTTTCCTCCTCCCTGGTGTGGTCAGTGACTGACCCACAACTATGTTCAGTTTTGTGGATTCTGGCACTAGTGTCATCTGGCTTGAGAATTCCAACTAATTATTTCTGTTACTATCTTAAAGCTATTCATTTATACTGGCTGAAGTCCAAGACTNGTGCCAGAATTTTGAGTGCCTAAAAACATTGGAAAATTTTTCTCTTTTTACACCATGACAGTCCAAGCAAGTAGGTAGTACTGAAGGCAGTCATAGGGTTTCTGGCATTTTTGGTCTTCCCTTGGTATGGAGAAGAAAAATAGAATTATTTGGAAAGACATCTTACCTAGATGAATTACATCATTTTGATGTTCATTTTTCTATATTTTAGTTGTTTTTTATTTTATCTTCTTGGATAATGCAGTTATTTTTACAAGGTACCCACAAGAGTGTTATTGACTTGACAGCTGTCTGTACATCTGTGAGTCAGATGGTTGCAGAGGGGCTACCTTCACAGTGACAGTGAGACTCTGGGGAGAGGTAATGGACACTGTGATGATTTAAGTGAGACTGACCTCAGAGCCTCATAGATTTGAATGCTTTGTCCATAGGAACTGTTTTAGGAGGCCTTAGGAGGTATGGCCTTGTTGGGAGATGGGTGTCACTGGGGGGTGGGCATTTAGGTTTCAAAAGCACACACCAGGCCCAGTATCTCTCTGTCTCTGTCTCTCTGTCTGCCTGGTAGTTGTCCTCTCAACATGTAAGCTCTCAGTTACTGCTCCAGTGTCATGCCTGCCTGCCTGTTGCTATGTTCCCCACCATGATGGTTATAATGGTTATGAATTCACCCACTGAAGCTGTAAGCAAGTACCCAATTAAAGACTTTATTTTCTAAGTTGTCTTGCTCATAATATCTTTTCACAGCAATGGAAAAGTATCTAAGACAGACACACAGGCATTTTCTGAAGTAGCAGAAGTGATGACTTACCATAACAACAGACGTACAGAGTGTAAGATTGTAAAATAAACAATAAATGCAACATTTGGTATAGACAAAGTCAGGCTCATCAATCATGTGAAGTACTTTGGACTTGCCTCTTTTCAAGAGTTTAATGTATCCCTCTTCCTGTCTTGCTAGGGTGAGAAACTAGACAATAGGGGAGAAAGGTAGAAGCAAGATGACACACTCAGGCAAAATGCAAGCATCTTAATGAGAGAGTAGCAGGCTGATGTGGTCAGGAGGTAGCCATGAATCTGAACACTTAAAGACTGCCTAACAGCAGAAGAGTAAGGCGCAGATCCTGTGACATGACAATCACTGTGTAACATGCAGATCACCTTGTCTGTGATGTGTAGATTGTTGTATGTGACATGAAGATCATCATAACCATGACCGTAACATGCAGATCTCTGTGACTGTAACATGAAGATTGTCATGACTGTGACATAAAGATCATCTTGTGTGAAGTTATCTTCCTTATTGTGACATGAAGATCCTTGTGACTGTGGTGTGAAGAAATGATTTTTTTCTAAGATTACTTTACTTTCAAGTTATACAGTTTGAGAATGTAAGTATGAGCTCAAATTGAGAATTTATAATTTTAAAATCTGGCATCAACATAAAAATCAGATTTGTATAGACTTATGAAAAATATGAGTAAAGATGTGGTATATGACTGGATTTTAGCAAAGGGAGCCAGTTTATAAGATTTCTATCTGAAAGTCAACTGAATAGAATTAAATGTTAAGTTAAAGATAGAATCACTTGGAAGAGGAATGTGTAGAAACAGATTGGTCAGTTTGCTAATGCTTAGCAGTTGGGGAATATGAACAGAACTCAGGGAAGGAGAGCCCAAGAAGAGCCAGTGAAATAAAGGAGAGAGCAGGAGACCCCTACAAGTACATATTCCAGAGGCCAAGTAAAGATTCATTTCCATGAAGAAGGAATGGGCAAGTGTGTCAAATACCACTAATCAGTAGACTAAGATGCGAACTGAAAAACAGCTGTGGTTATGAGGAAGGGATCCAACTCAAACGGCTTAGCTGTTCTGTTCTTCAGGTACTGCCACCTTATCATATTTCCTCAGTGCTTGGCATGCAGACTAATTAGACTATATTTTAGATTATATTTGACTGCTTATTCCAGCTTAAAATGAGAACCAATAGCTGCCGTAATCAGTGGTATGACTAGCAAGTAAACACCCCAGACTCTGTGCTTCTAGCTAAGCTCCATCCAACTCTTGGTGGATTAGAAGTCCTCTGAGGGATGTTCAACTTAAATACATAACACAATTGAATGTGTAAATAAATCCTGCAAAAGCCTTGGATCTCACATTAGGCATTAGAGCATACATATCCAAATCACCAAAAATAAATTCAAAACGAAATAATTGATTTGACCAATAGCCAAAGGACAAGATGAATCTAATGTTTTCTAGACATAATTTGATATATAATTATTTGACAAGCATTGTGGGAGAAAATATTTACTTAAATTCTGTGTCACTCTCTCATCCTTCCCTCCCTTTCCCATCTCTTTCTCTATCTCTCATCTTTCCCTGTCTCTGTCTCTCTCTCTGTCTGTCCATCTGTCTGTCTGTCTGTCTCTCTCTCTCTCTCTCTGTGCATATGGGTTAAAATATCACTGACTTCATGCCAAGGAATTAGAACAACTCTTCCAAGCTAAAATATTTACACACCTGTGGAACACCTAAACATATGTTAGTTTGTGAGTTTATGTGCTTATAAATTTGATTAAGTTACAAATGTTATAATAATACAGAATTTGACCTCTAAAATGAACATTACAACCATATTTTCCCCGGAGTATCTGTATTCCTAATCCTACCAATCAATTATCCACACCAAACGCCTCCTGATTAAATTTTGTATGTAAAAAGTATTTCTAGCCCAAAGGGGCTAAAGGAGTTTATTGGAAAGTATCAGCATTTGTCAGGTGTTAACCTTCATTCCTCCTGAGCAGCTCACATCTGACAATAGTAGGAAAACTGCACAAAGCATCAGCCATAATTTTATTAAACTTCATTTTCATTCATCTCTGTTAACAAAGAGAATTTTTTTTGTCCTGTTACATGGTCCACAGAAATCTTGTATTATATTGGCTTGAGTGATTTTCTATGAATAAAAATCTAGAAATTCCTGAATGATATTGAATTAGTTAAACAGAAATAAGTCAAAGACAGGAAGATTATGACTGATTAGGCATGGATACCAGTGTTAGTGGGTGGAATGATTAATCTTTGCTATCAAGCTGATATTTAAAAGCCTCTAGAAGGCACACTTGTAGTTGTGTCTATGGAGAATTCTAAAAAGGTGTAGTTGAGGAGGGAAGAGGCATCCTGAACATGGGCGGCAGCACTCAGTGGCTAAAAGCCCAGACTCTTGGACAGAATAATGAAGGAAGCCTCCTTAGCACAGTTGTTCTGCTTCCTGACTGCAGATTCGGTGGGTGTGAGCAGCCTCCTCACACTCCTGCCGCCAAGCTGTCCCCACCATGACAGACACTGTGACTTAAGCCCTGAGCCAGTTTCTTCATTCTTGTTTCCAGTCAGCTTTTCCCTCACACACTGAGAAGCTTAACTAATGCAGCATATTCATGTCACTACATGACAAAACATTATTTAATTTTTTTTATTTTATAGGCATTGTACAAAGTCCTTACTTTGTACTGTACAATTACTTCCTAAGAAGAACCCTGAGGAATAGTTTACTTCAAAATTTTTTTCTGTTTCAAATTATTTTTGTTTTTGAATTTTTTAAATATTAAAAATAATGACACCCTTCTCCTTCTTTTCTTCCCTCCCCCCACAAATGCTCCCTTTTCCCTCCCAATCTCATAGCCTCTTTTTCTTTAATTGTCATTATATATATATGCACATAAATATATAAATACAACCTGCTGAGTTCTCATAGTGTTGCTTGTACGTATATGATTTCAGGGCTGACCACTTGGTATTAGATGAGCAATTAGGGGACACCTGCCTAAGAAAAATTAATTCTCTCTCGCTCTCTGTAGTTACTAGTTGGCTGTGGTTCTCTGTCTAGGAGTGAGGCCGTATGAGAGTCTCCAACCACTCAATAAGTCCGTTGGTGGTGTTATTGTTCAGATCTTATAAGGCAGTTATATCATTGAGGTACCATGTATGTTTTAATTGGGGAGGCTGATCAATACAGAAGGAGAGAGAGGAAAAAGGGATAATTAACACTAAGGATTTTTGGAAAAACCAATAGGGCATGGTGTTACTTAAAATTGCATATAATACACATGAGTGAGTATTTATATAGACACATAGTGTGTTATATAGACACATACATGTGTGTGTGTGTGTGTGTGTGTGTGTGTGTGTGTGTGTGTGTGTGTGTGATGACTATTCTTGGTTGTCAACTTGACTACATCTGGAATTAACTGAAACCAAAATGGCTTGGTACACCTGTGGGGAACTTTTTCTTAATTAAATCATTTGAAGTGGGAAGATCCACTTATAATCTGTACCTCTGAGCTGGGAAGATAAATCTTTAATTAAGATCTTTGAGGTGCTAAGATACGCCTTATTCTGGCCATACCTTCTGCTGGCCTACATAAAGGACCTGAAGAAAGGAAACTTGCTTTTTCTTTGCCTGCTTGTTCTTGCTCTCACTAGGAAGAGCATCCCTTCACTGTCATTAGAGTCTACCTCTTAGAGATTCTAGCATACACTGATGACAAGCTAATGCATCTAGCCTCGTGAACTGAACAACTACTGGATTCATAGAACCTTTGTTGACACACAGCCATTGTTGAACTAGCTGGACTACAGCTTGTAAAGCATTTTAATAAATCATATACATATATATGTGTGTGTATGTGTGTGCATATATCCATTTTATAAGTTATGTTCAACTAAAGCACCCTGACTAATATTATTATTTTAATATTATGTTTATAACATTAAATGTAATGTTAATATTATAAACTAATATATTAAGCTTAATATTATTTAATATTTAGTTTCAATAAGAGTTGTGTTAGTTGTTATAATAAAAGTTGTGTTACTCTTCCCCAGAACAATAAGCTTCCCCCCAGAAGTCATATTTCTGGAAGAAACGCCAGTGCCAAGCTTCAGAAACCTTTTAAAGTTGTTGTTTAGGGGAATGCAAGAGAGTTCCCAAAGCAATATAGACTATTGCCATTGAAAGAAAGTAAGATAGTCCCTATTGATGAAGACGCCATGCACTTTAGACACAGGACCTGGAAGATTTGAGCTGAGTCTGACCCGAAAGCCTCCTCCCTGAGGACTAGCTTTCATAGTAAAAGAAAGTGATATACAAGCTTTCAGGGGAAGGAAACACTCAGTAGTACTACCCAGCTGTGATTTATATTGTCATGTGAACCACAACAATAGCCATCATGTCAAGATATCCATTTAAAATGTAACAGTGGCACTAACATCTTGACAGTCACCAATAGCTCTCTAATTGGATGTAAGACTCTCTAAACAGGAGGAAAATGTGATGAGAGAAACATTAGCAACTATCATGGGCTAATAAGATCATGGGTCTTGGAGGAAAACCTACTTTTACCATTTTACAAAATCACTATAATTCCTGACTGTATTCTGAATACTTATCTTATACCCACAGATAAGTGTAGCTCTCACCCCTGACCAAAGAAGCTTATTCTGCATTAGACAGAGACCATTACAGAAAACCGCAGATGGTAAAATGCTGAGCACAACTGATCACATGGTTCCCAGCAAAAGCCCCACATCTAAGTCTCAGGGAACACCACAGGAGATGAGGCAGAAAGAGTCAAAGAGTTAGAGGACCAGGAAGTCTGCTATGAAATTGTATCTCCTAGAAATAACAGAGAAGCTACATCCAAAGTTTCTTGATTTCTTGTATTTTACAAATAGTTAATAGGTATAAAAATGCAAATTTTGTATTGTATTCATTTTATTATAGGACTTATTTTTTACTTAATATAGGATATATATTAATGAATGATGGAATCAGGAATTTACCTTCAAAAGAGAATTCAAAGAGCAGGGATATGTGCAATGAGAATATTAAAATAAGCCTATAGAATATATGATACTGACTTTTTGTTGGGGCATTGTAAATTCATTTGTATTTTATGGATAAAAATAATTTTTATTGCTACCAATTTTTTTTTTACAAATTAAAGAATAAAAAAAGTCACAAAGACGATAAAAGATCCAGATAATCCAAAACAGAGTATTACACAAGACACTAACAAATCTTTTTGCCTATTCAAAATATTTAACATTAATTTTGACAGCCTATCCCCTTTGTGACCATAATAATCTCAAAGAATACTACTGGTAATAAAACAGGGCTATTAGGTTGAGCTAGTTATTTACATAGGTGTGTTGGTGTTTGCCTTTGCCATGTGGGCTGCTAGGCTTTGTTTTCAGTTTCCTGAGCCACCAAGTCTACAGATGAGCATCTGCCTGGGTATTTTCATAAAGGATCTCAGATGACACATTTATTTAAAGCCTCTATTTTTCTATCCCCAGGCCAGGAAGCCAAGTCCAAGAATCTCTCTCCATCAGATTTCACCATAAGCTACAGCTCTCATACCAAATCCTTACATCAGGCTGAATCACTAGGGGCTGAGTCACTATCAAATGAAAGGGGTTTGGGTGGTTTTTGTGGAGTTTTTAAGTTCTTTGACTGCCAGCAATTGACTTTGTAATCCTTAAGCATCAGGCTAGCCCTGTAAGCCAGCATTGGGTCAGTTTTCCTGAGGGGCTAGAGGCTGCGGCTCCGTAAGTGAAGTGACTTTTTTCTTCACTACAGCTTAGAATACCTACTTTAACCACAACTGTTTTTAAATAAAGCAACCATAGCACTTCAGGCAAAGTATGAGAGAACATATTCTTATTATACTTATGCAAATATTTCTATGGAATGCAAGAATATACAAGATTTGTGAATTCTGAGAAGGAGTGGGCTGAATTGTGCCTCTCCTGCCAAAAATGTCATTCACGTCTATGAAAGAGAGCTTTTTGGAAATAGACCTTTCACCTTTGTAATTAAACATGTCAAGAGAAGAGATCTCTGATTTAGTGTGGATGAGTGATGGACCTAAGAAGTTCAATCTTCTAAGGGAATGGAGAGGAAGGTCTGTGGCACACACAAGCTGATGGGAAGGCCACGGAAAGGAGACAGATACTTAAGTGATGTCTATAGCCTTGGGAATTGCATGGATTGGCAGAGACCAGCAGAAACAAGGAGATGGCATGGCCTAGATTGTTCTTTTAGGCTTTCAGAAAGAACCCACTATGTTTGATCCTCCCTTGAGTTGGGGGCCTCTGGGCATCAGTACCACAGAAGAATGCATTTCTGATGCTTTAAGAAAATCTGTTCATGAGAATTTGTCATGGTAACATTTAGGCAGCTAATACAGGTGGCCATTAAGAATCAAATACTATCTAAATAGCTTTTCAGCTAAAATTACAATGACAGAATGTAAGGTTTATTCAGTCCAAATGAATGATTTATGTTACCAGATCTTGAATTAACATTTGCTTTTATTCAAATGTACTCTGATATGTTTTCAAACTTGTATATATATCTCAGCCAATCAAAAGTAAGCAAACGGTTCAAGGAATGCAGCTCACTTCATAGATCCTTTGCAGGTATAGGTGTTATATGGTTTCATGGTCAGGTTTTGTTGTTGTTGTTGTTGAATTGACACAATCTAGAAACACCTGGGATGGGAATCTCAATGAGAAATTGTCTAGATCAGGTTTGCCTGGGTATGTGTGTGTAGGATTCTCTTGAGTATGTTAACTCAAGTGAGAAAGCCCACCCACTGTGGACAGCACTATTCCCTAGGCAGGGGAACTATAGAAGAGCGGAAAAAGCACTAGCATCCATGTATAAATTTATTTGCTTTCTCTCTGTCCCTGACAGTAGACATGATGTGAATAGTGTTTTGAAGTTCCCATTGCACTGACTTTCCTTGAGGATGGACTATAATCTGAAACTCTGCGCTAAAAATAAACACTTTCTTCCCTTAAATTGCTTTGGTCAGGGTATTTTAACATATAAATAGGAAGAGAAACTAAGATGTAAAGTTAACAAAAGCTGCTTTCGAATTTTGTTCTTTGGTAAGCTTTTGCACACTCTGGTACATACTGAGACTACTCAGTAGGACAGGTGGCTAGGGAGGTCAACCTATGTTTATAATAATGATAAGTTGTTATTTGTCTGTTTCTTTCTCTTTTCAAAAGTATAAAATGGAGTTTTTCAAAACTATATGATATAGGGAGTATGATTTGCAACAGGCTAGAAGAAGCAGTTTAAGAATCTAGCTTCCATCAGGAATCCAGATATTAAAGATATTGCAAAAATCCATATATTATGGCAGTGTATAGCACAGTCACTCATCTAAGATCATTTTGAAGTTTGGACATCGTTTTCCAGACCTTGAGATGGAGTTCAGTGGTGGAGTGCTTCGCTCACATGACAGGCCCTGTGTCTAATATCCAGCACAATA
>LZPO01118932.1:0-12624 GCA_001675575.1 Neotoma lepida | reverse complement strand
TCTAGGGCTGACTATATTCTCAGTGATTAGTCAGCAGGACACATGCTCTAGGTGGCATTCTTTTTTTCCATTAAAGATGATAGGTTTGCACAGAAATGTCCGCACTCTTTTATTTGGTTCCCCTTGAGATTAAATTGCACAAATTTCTGAGAGCTCATGCATGCCGAATTTGTGAATGCACATGAAAGTGTGGCTGCCTTTGTTTGAACCAGTTTGGCTGATCTATATAGTTATGCCTTCAATTGTCCAAGTTTTCACCATTATTACCCTAAATAAATGGACAGGTATCATAGGAAATCATGGTCTGTTAGATTTTTTTTTCACTATAATGAAATACCTGCAATAATCATTTCATGAGGAGAAAAGCTTTATTATTTCTCACTCAGGCTTTTGGAAGTTCCATATGTGATGGATTATCCTGATGCTCTGGGCCTGCTGGGCAGAGAACACTCATTTCATAACCAGGTAGCAAACAGTGAGGAGGGGGATAGGGTTCTACAGTTCCCTTCAAGGGCACGTTCACAATGACAGAAAAAAAAAATACCTTCCAGGAGACTGCACCTCTTAATGTTCCCGGAACTCTCAGTAGCCTCGCCCTGGCGATCTCATCTTGACCCGTAGGCCTGTAGACATGCCATGTCTAGACCATACAAAGCATTTTTATTACTTTTGATGTTTTAGTTGACATTTCAATTTTTACCTTTGCATTCATGTAGATTAATTATTGTATAGAAGATACACTGATATTTTACTTGAGCAGACAATGAGAAGAAGGGAGAAAGCTGGGTGGTGGTGGTGGTGCACACCTTTAATCCTAGCACTGGGGAGGCAGAGACAGGCAGATCCCTGTGAGTTCAAGGCCAGCCTGGTCTACAGAGTGAGTTCTAGGAACAGCCAGGGCTACACAGAGAAACTCTGTCTTGAAAAACCAAAAGAAGAAGAGGAAGAGGAAGGAGGAGAAGAAGANGAGGAGGAGGTGGAAGAGAAGGTAGAGGAGGAAGAGGAGGAGGGAGAGAAGAANGAAGGAAAGTAGAGAAGAACTGAGAGAGGATAGAAAGGATTTATGCTATATAAGAAAGAGGGCTAAAATTCTGACTTCCCTTCTAACTCATTTCCTAGAATTTTTGGAAGTCAATAGGAAATGCTTCATAAGTGGCTGTGACGAGATAATGCCCCCAACTTCTTCACACATTCCCACATAAAGATGAAGACACCTCGGTGAACTTCATCACTATCATTGCTGCTAGGGTGCTGTAGCTCCTAGTGCTTCCTGATATTGATTAAGGATTAGCTCCCCCAACAAAGCAGCGATTGCTGAAGCATATGAGGACAAGGAACGTGTCTACTCTCCTTTCAGTATTTCGACAGAGACCCTACTGGCCTTACTGCCTTACATTCTATTACTGACCAGGTAATTCTTTGGGAGGGAAGAGGAAGGGGGCACAACTTTACTTTATTGGATGTTTGACAGCATCTCTGTTTCTTCTGTGTGCCCAAGCAAACCCTCACATGGCACAGTGTCATCCATGAGTCACAAAAGGGTTGCCTCTGTTAAACCATGGCCTATGTCTGCAATCATCTCAGGACAGCAGCCACAGTAACCCCCATATTTTTCAGGGAGATGAGGAACCACTCTTAAAGTTCTTTCTAAGTGCCTGACCCAGACTTCCTGGGACTGGCTGAGGGACCAAGTTAACAATAGACTCCAAGATCCAGGTTCATTAGGCCTCTCCTCAGACCCCTCCACAATGCACATCTCTGTGCTGTTCTTCTCTCCCACTCATCTGTGTCACACAGAGTGCCCTTAAAGGAACTCATCCACACATCACTGAATTTCAATTTGAAATTATCAGTCAACAAAGTCCAATAGTCAGCAGCATACCACTTCTCTAACCAAAGAGTTATAGTGCAGGCCCAATGTCGATGGATCTGCCTGCCAGGCTTCATTGTATAATTATTTTATGAGATCATACAGTCATCAGTAAATTCTCATGGGANAAAATACACTGTGTGTAGGGAGGTGAGCTCTGTATTTCAATACCCTGGGTCAGAATCCCAGCTCAGAAATTTATCGGGGATCTATAATTTAGCAAGTAACTGTTCCTTGGTTCAGTTACACTCACCTGTAAGTAGTAACAATCTCAGTACTTTCATGGAACTCTCATGAGGTCCTATAAAGTTTAATAAGGTTTATTTAGAAGGATGTTTAATATATGCTACTTGTTATTCTTTTTTAATTTTTTCACTGTTTGAGAATTTAATGCATGTGTATGTGTTTTGATCAAGTCCACTCCTCTTCCAAGACTTCCCCTATCACCACCAAGATCATCTCCTCCCAACTACATGTTTTATTTGTCTTATTTTATTTTTTTTAACTTACGAAGTCCAATTAGTGCTTCATTTGGGCCTCCCTGGCCAACACCTCATAGTGAAGTACCCTATACCTCTTAGGAAGGTAGCTCACAGCTCATGATGAGGTACCCTACACTTCACAGGAAGGTATCCCACACCTCATAGGAAGGTATATCACACTTGGCACTGGGATTTTAGCAAAATAATCCATGGCTTTTGGAAGGAGTATTATCCATTCATAGAGAGGCCCTCTATGCAAATANGGGGGTGTTTTGTTTTAGATTTTATTTTTAAATAAGCATAGAAAGTAGTATGCTTCCATTTGGCCTTTTCATATATTTTTAGTTTGGGTTACTCCTCCCTCCTCTTCCCACTAGCTATGTTCCCACTCATTCNCTGCTTAGACTCTTCTACCCCTAGTACATCCTCCTTAAATTTCATGTCCAGTGCATTCTACTGTGCCCCTCCCCTTAAGGCNCTTTACCNGCATCCTCTCCCTCTACTGGTCCTGTTCTATCTTTCTGGCCTTTACTATCATATCATGCAAAGGTAAACATACTATTCTAAAAATTCATAAATAAAATTCTCATATTAAGGGAATGTCTAATGCTTGTCTGTCTAGTCCTGGGTTACCCAACTCGGCACAATATTTTCTAGATGCATCCATCTTCCTGAAAATCTCACAATTTCATTCTTATTTTAAACTCTGGGATATCATTTTGTTGTGTGTAAATACCACATGTCATCTATCCATTGATGGGCAACTAGGCTGGTTCCATTCCTTCACCATTGTGAACAGACCTATAATGAACATGGAAGTGCAGTACCTCTGTTGTAGGGGGTAGAGTCTTTAGGATATATGCCCAGAAGTGTTACAGCAGTAGTATTTAGGATATTGACATCATTGTATGAGTCAATAAAACAAAAGAGAAAGCATAGTGGGATTAATGATTAGCCATAGTTTGGTAGCTAGGAAATAGTGGGGGGAGCATATATGGAAGCTAGAATGGCAGAAACAAAGAAAAAAGTCGGGGGATGAGATGTAGGGGATTTTGTTAAAAGCAGACTGAAAGGAAAGGCTACACAGTCAAATACCCTGGCAGCCTCTTCAGTAAGACATGGAAGCCTCTGCTCTTGGGAAAGTAAAAGAAAGATGATAGATACAGAGAAAAAAAGACACAAACAGTGAGAGACTTGGGTGCTGTTCTACTGACTTCATGTACCATACTCAGGAAGGGTTGTATAGGGCAACAAGTACTGGGTGGAGCCTGGGTGTGGGTTTGGATTCTTAGCTGACTCTTCTGACCTCATTTGGTGACCTGGGGCTGGGTCTCAGTGCTCCACCTAAACTCAAATGATGGAACTGGACCTGGCACCAAAGTATGGTGAGGCTCCTGGATCTTAAACGGTGAACCTGACAAAGCTAAAGAAAGACAGTAATCTTTATCTAACTATACGTGCATGGGGAAAAGAATGGTACAAGGCCTAAGTCTGTTCTTCTAACTTCTAAATATCGCTACCATTTATTAATAAAAATCGATAAATCAAATGGCATTTATCATTCTCAAAGGCAAAGAGATTATTAGTTTCATTTAATAAGAATAAAAACCAAATCCCAGGTAACATAAATAATGTACCTGAGGATTGGATTTCAGGAGTAAAGCAAGAACNAAAATCAAACATTTCTAAATTTTAGCTCACTCTTTATCTATATTATCATCAATCCATTTATTTTGGTAGACATTTAAAAAGTGTTTTTATAAGAAATGAAGAAATTAATCTTCTCACCCCTTACTTCAAAACAGCTACAGTATGAAGGAACATCCTCTTATTGTCAGAAAGGGGTTAGGACACTGTTTTCAAAACAAGTTTTGCAATAAGGATTTGACAACCTGGACAAGGCTCTTTGTCCATCAAAATCACAAAATGCCGTAGAGAAAGCAACAGTGGATAATATTCCAAATAGTCTCCATCTGCTCAAACAAAAACAAAGGAAGTGCATTGCCATGTCTCCCATCTTCAGGGGAACAGCTTGGGATTTACCATAGACACAAATAGGTAGGGAATAAAGAGTGGAATTATTCTTGCTCTTTTAAAATTCAAATGGAAATCAGGAAAAAAAAATAAAGATATTTACCCAAAGTCAAACAAATAGAACTCAATTGCTTTAGGCTNTTTTTTTTTTTTCTAAAATGTTATTATACCACCTGTTACATAAATGCAAACAATTAAATTGAGCGATGACTCAAAAAACAAATGCAATCTCCTTTAATTTGCTAGTGTCACGAGGAAAAGGAATCCATGTTAGAGTTTTGCTATGAAGTGGCTTGCTCTGTGCAGAATTTAATATACTAAGTTCATCCTTAACAGTAACTTCAGGAGCTTGTCCACTAAAATCTTGACAGAGCTAGTCTTAAAATGAATTTGACTCACCACTGAGATTAACCCCCAAGGAAACTGCCACAGTGAAAAGCAGCAGCTCTTGAACAGGTCAGTGATCACCACTTTATTTCTTTGCCTGTTTTTCTAAACTTAGATAGAGGACATTTTGCCAGTGTCCATTTCTTCATATTAAATAGTCATATCTGTAAAGGGAAAAAATTAACGAGAGTTCTGCTTCATAAACTGTCATAAAGTCTACATGAATTAATAGTTCAATGCACTTAAAATATTTGTCAATTAGAAAACATGCAGTCAGTTTTCTTCCATACTGAACTCTCAGTGTCCCTAACTATAAAATTTGCATTTTTTCAGACTTAGGCTATTGCTTGACAATGAAAAGGTAAAGGAAAATACTGAGCTAGAAAAGTATTTTTAGCACAGGTCACTTAATAATCTTATTATATGAAAAAAGAAAAGTTTTCTTTTGCCTAAAGAATATTTTTACTTTACATTTTTTACCAAAACCAAAGACAAAATTATTTTCTTTGTAAATCTCCAGAAAATGCAAAGGGGCATAATGACTAATCAACTGGAATTCCCAGTAATTGTAGGCAGAGTAGACACTTCATGCTTTATGTTGTCATCCAGTAACATTTCAAATACATGACATCTTCGCACATAAACCTCTAAAATGCAAATTAGTTGCAATGCTGATGGCCTTGAATCTGAGCAGAAAGTGACACAGAAATGTGAAGTTTCTCTTGAAGGTCCCCANGGGTTTAAAGGTGTAGAAGCCTTGGATGTGTATAAATAGTCCAAGCAGGCCACTGCATCCCATTTCCCAAATTAGAAATTGACAAGACAAACTCAAAAAGCAGCCCTTGGCACTTGTAGATATTCAAGGCCTGGGGGGAGCTAAGGAGGAATGACTCAGACTGGAGAAATAACTAGACCCTCTGAAAGTTCAGATAAGAACCGGAGAGTAGAAGTCAGGTCTTCCTACGGGAACCATTGGAGATCTCGATCAAAAGTAGAATATTTATCTGAACTGTAAGAGCAAATGTCATTGCAATGTTAAATGGCTGAATACANAGATTGTCCTAAATAAAAAGGGCTAATACTCTTACAATGTCCCTACTTTGTGAAGAAAGAAGACAAGAATAGAACGTTTTAAAGGGAGATAACGGAAGAGGAGGTTGCAAAAACTAAACTGGGATAATTCTTCCCATTTACAGTTTTGTTTCATTTCTAACCGCAGTTACATTTATCAAATTAGGAATCTGAAAGAGCACGTCAAAGTTACAGATGGAGCAGACCGAACTTTTCCTAATTCAGTTTGTATCAAGGTGATGTTACGCCTGTGAACTTCAGTTCTAAAAGGTCCCAATTAATAAGCTGCTCCTCAACAGGCACCCAAAGCCCATTGCCGGTGTTGGTGTAAGGAAGAATTTAAAATATCATCCCCACAGAACACACCAAGCTTTGACATGACAGTCATTAAAACGTTGTAGAAAATAGTTCAGATGTTGAGTTACACTAATTAGGACTCAAACGCTCTCCTTGAGTTGCCTATAATTTGGGGAACACCTCCGTGTGTTTAGCTACCTAGGAAGATGAATGTGATGGATTTAGCCACATATATTCATACAGAATATGCTAAGTCATTTACATGAGGCATTTATAAGGCAAACATGCAACAAATGGAAGTTATTTTTATTAACCTAAAATGAGGAAAACCGAGATACCATTAACTATATCAGAGTCTTACTACTGTGTATTTGACACGATGAGAGCATTTCACAGGTTCTATTGAAATTAAATAAAAGTGTTTCTCCCTTTTAATTAAAGGAAGATGATGTAAAGCCCTGGATTAGAGCTTCCTATCTCAGTATATCTGTGTTTAATGCCAGGAATTCTTCTGGTAGAGACTTTCTCTGAGTTACCAAATCTATTGAGTATGTTATTACCCTGTGATAACTTCTCTGTAGTTTAAAAATCCCTTCTCAGATGCCTTTTTCCATTTTTATACAAGATATTTTGTTTCATGGTTACAAATTATTCCTAAGTTTAGGAAGTGTTGATTTGCCTTTGACTTTTTATTGAATGAGAGGTGTACTTAAAGTCAAGCGATTGATTTCCAAAAGGATCAGAAGAGTGGGACAGTCAGGTCAAATCTGAGTCTTCACTTTGATTGAAATAACACTATTTGTGTATTAAAAGTACCCTCATATGTAAGTTAATATATCACCTGACTATACAGGGTCTGTTAAATCATTTGCCCTGGTAAAGCATTCCTCTTTTTGCTATGTTGCTTTCTTTAGGGCATGAGTAACTATACAACAGACTTTCCTACTGGAAATTTAATTAGGAACCTAATTTCTGTGTATAATATTGGTGTAACTAGAACAATGTCCATAANAGCCTTGAATAAAAGGTCTACAAAAATAGCTTCAAGAGCACTATACAGTTTTTATAAAGGCAAAAAATGAATTTTGAATAAATTTGCAAGTGTACAAAATTAGCAAGAACTATCTATCTAGCTTAACACTAGTGTTTTTTCTTACAGTCAATTTTTCCACGAGTTAGGCTTACTGAATTTCCATATGTGTCGTCTTATGTAACAAATAAGCAGAAAGCTAAGTAAGAGGCGAAAATTAAAAGCATGCCTTCTGTACCTCTGTATTTCTTTCTAATTAAGGAAGATGTTAATTGAAATAAGATGCCACTGAACCCTGTGAAACAATCTCCTGGGTATTGTAATTGATTTGTGGAGCTGTCGCCCAGGGTCATTCACTATAGCGATTCCTGCCTGGATTGAGAGTGACTGAAAAATCCTCACATAAAAAGAAACCTCNGGCTTATGAAACAGGCATGCCAGGGGATGCGCAAACGTTCATGATCAGACTAGATTTTCTTTGTATACTTACAGAAGAGTTAGAGGTTAGATGTGCTTATGGCTCCTCTTGGCTTCGTGGTTGTTTCCATTGACTCAGTGTTGTTCCCTTCTAGACTTTTCAACAGTTCCACAATNGCCTACAGAACAAATCAGACCACCCTACAAGACTTCGCCATCTGGTCTCACACGTCTTTCTCCTCTTCCATCCACTGTACATTCCAAGGAGACTTATTGTCCCACTTTAAATGATCTATGTCTTCCCGTCGAATAGGAATTATGGATACTACTCAACTTCCAACACAGTCATGTCCTGATAAACCTGTCATGAGTTGGAAACATGCTGTAGATGTACTTAGTATAGCTAACCTACGTAGCTAGCATCATCATTCAGAAACACAGAGCACTGTCGCAGTTTACCCCTCGTGATCATGGGACTGACTGAGATCTGTAGCTTGCTGGCTCTGCCCAGCACTGTGAAAGTATTTCCCTACACATCAAGAGCCTGGAAAAGATCAAATTTAAAAGTACACTTTCTAACAGATGCATTTTCTTTCTATACTGTCATAAACTCAAAATATTATATGAAGGACTATGTGAACTCACATGATTATACTCAATGAAAACAAATACCATGGCTTGTTCTGAGTCCCCCATGTAGCCCCAATATTTATCTCATTTGCACACCTGTTATGTATCAACAAAATAAATTTTGAATTCAAAAGTAATTTATTAATTAGCAAACTTATTTAGATTACTTCAGAAATAGTCTACATAGTACATTTCTTTATTTGAATTTAGAAAGAAACTAAATAAGGCCACTAAGAAAAATAAATTAGGGAATAATCAAAGCCTTAAGACTAGGAAACAAATACGCATATTTATGCCATATACACAAAGCACTGGGAGACCTTATAGCAATATATAAAGGGAATTATTCCAGTTTGGTAAAAGTATAAGTCATACCTGGGCAGTAATATATATATGCATACATACATATACATATATACATACACACATATATGTGTATCTTTTACTACATCTATTTAATGTTTATATGTACGTTATGTATGTGTGTTACATATATAACCAAACATATTTATACAAATATATATGTATGTGTATATGTGTATGTGTATATATATATATATATAGAGAGAGAGAGAGAGAGAGAGAGAGAGAGATACAATTCAAAATGCTGGCTGCGATAGTATATGCCTATAATCTCAGAACTCAGAAGGTGAGGCAGAATGATAGAGAAAGCTCAAGGGCAGCCAGAGTTACATAGTAACGCTTGTCTCAAATAAACAGAATATTTTTTGAGAAATGTGATATAATATACTATAACTGATACACTAAATCTATCAGATTTAATTTGATTTAATATTATTACAACATCTGACAAGGTAATTCTTTTGTCATCTGTCTAATTTAAGGCATAGAATATCAATTACTTCAAGGCAGAATGAGATTAAAGTGATAAAAATATTCAGGAGTTTCCATAAATAAGATATATAAATGAATATATAAACTAGAATACACAAGTGCCAAAGAAATACAAGCAAGAGTTGAAGTTTGGAGAAGAAGCAGGCTTTCTCTGCAGAATTTGTGTAGTTCAAAACAGATTTTGGACATGGTAGGAATGATATGCACAGAAGTTGAGGTAGGAAATTCCATACAGGAGGAAGAGCTCCAGCAAAGATACTTAACATTTATTCCCTTGTGGTAGAAATACAAGATGAAAGTGGTTATTGAAAAACAATAACAGCCAGCATCTTTGGATCAGTGACCACAGGTGGATATCTTATAAACACTTTGCATGTCCTAATTTCATTAAATTTTACAGCCTGACAAAGTGGAAACTTATGACAATCAGTTTCGATTTCCTATGATCAGGTTAAGCAATGCCCGAGAAATTAATGAAGCATACATCTGTGTGTGCCTATGAGGATGTGCTCAGAGATGATTAGATCATGGGGGTCTCTGATCTATGAATGACT
The DNA here is from genome assembly GCA_001675575.1 of Neotoma lepida. NCBI lineage: Eukaryota > Metazoa > Chordata > Mammalia > Rodentia > Cricetidae > Neotoma > Neotoma lepida. The sequence goes on along the minus strand of LZPO01118932.1, from coordinate 2,997 downwards.
ACTTCATTGATGGATTTATAATGTGATGGCATTATTGGGTGGTAGTGGAAGGTAGGAAGTGGTGTCTAGTTGGAGCAAGACCCTTCCTCTAGTCCCTTTCTTTGTTTTCTTGCCATCATGAAATAAACTGCTATGCTCTTCCACACTCTTCGTAACATGGTGAAATGACACCTTCAAAACTGTAAGCAAAAATAAATGATNCATCCATGTAAATTGCCGTGTCAGATATTTGTTCACAGAGATGAAAGCAGCTAGCACAGATGTAAAGCTTAAGGAAGACAAGGGCTTGGGGAGGTTAACTTCTCCCATATGACTTCTTGCACCAAATGATACCATCTTACTATCTTTTCTTAAGAACCCAGCTACCCCTGTAGCAAGCATGTGACCAGCATCTCCCTAAATGAGCTCCCTGAATTTGCCCCTGTTGAAGACAATAGAAAGAGAAAGGCGGGCAGCTTCTCATAAATACTCATGTGGCATCATTTGTGTTAGTCTATTTATTCTCACATATCTTCTATGATACCTTCAGTCTTCAAGTGTGTATCAAATGGTTGATAGATATAACTGTATTTAATAATCAGTTACAGGTAAGAAACAGTGAGAAACATATGGGATCCAAACTCACACAGGTGAAGAAAAATCTCCTTCCTTTCCCATCTCTAGGTTTATCAGCAAACTGTTTAAAATAAAATGCAGATGAACAAGACAAAATCAGATTTGTTTAATGAGNTTTTCATGACACGGAAGTCTTTAGAATGAAAATTTAACAAAAAAGGGAAGCCTGTGTATTCTTAGGTTTTCAGTTTGCTGATGACTGGACAGGTAGGTGGAANTATGATTGGACAAAGACACTGTGGTAATAAAGTGGGGAAAATAGCNATCTCTTTGTTCCCATTAGTCTGTCCTGTATCTTCTCTGCAATAAGGCAGACCTTTTCCTCAGGTGAAGGGAAAGATTCTCTCACACGAATCGGGGTCTCCTTTGGAGGAGATGTATAAGAGTTTCTACTGTTCCAGCAAATACCACACTATCATATTTTAGGGCAGCACATGCTGAACCCCATCACTTAGTAACACAGAAAGTATCACACTTTAGCAAATTCTCTAAAAATATGATGCCAAACAACAAGAAGGAACAACACAAAAACTTTTTTTTCCTTCAGATGTCTTAGTGTTCAGTCTCTCCANCCCACTCTCACAAGCTTCCCTTTGCCTAACACAAACTCNCTAATGTGACTTGGGGACCAAGTTGATAATAAAAAAGGTGCTCAAGAAAATGACTAGATTTATAAACCAAGGNACAGTCATGAACAACACACAAAGTGTTTAAACACAGACACTTTATGTAAGAAGATATATATTTATAATATATGTATATATGTGTGTGTTCTCTGTGTATGTTTGTGTGTATAACTGTGTTTTAAATGCATATATATATATATATATATACATAAATGTTAAAGGCAACAGAAACTTCTGTCTGCATGCATGAGGAAAACCTTCAGTAACATAGTTTTATAAAAGTAATTAATGTCCAATGCTGTATACTAAGAAACACTTGTTGGCTGCTAAGATAAATGAACAATTTAGATCATACATATTCATAAGGTTTTGGAATTTTTCCAGTAAATGNTACGTATAAAAAGAATGGGCTTGCATTAAGCATATTTTGGTAATTGGTAATGCAGCCTCCCAGCTCCCCTGAATGTGCAACTCTTAAGGGATCATCTTCTAAGCCATGATGATTATACAAGCTCTCATGCACTGATTTTACATAATTAAATTTTAAAGTAAATTTAATGAAATGTTCAAGAATTTCAGATAATAATCATCATTGCTGCAAACAAGGTAGCAAAAAAGAATTTTCATGTTTCTTCTTTTTTATTATAGCCAGATTTAATGTGTACTTAAAGTGAGTATATATATATATATATATATATATATATATATACATTTTTTAAATAAAATAAAATAAGCTAGCAAGCAAAAAGCCAGGAGAAGGAAATGAAATGAAAGAAAGCGGGGAGAGAGGGAGTCCATTGAAAACAAAAAGATTCCGACTTTCTCAAACAACACTGAACTCATGCTAACCATGTGGACACGGGTGAAACCACAGCTTTTGGGGGAGCTTTACACATAACAGGTTCAAGCTAATGTCCTTCTGCTTTCCTTCTAGANGGGCAAAGCACTGGAGTTGGAACTATAGTTGACCTTTTTAAGGAGATGGGGTGGGGCTTGTTCTAATATTTGAATCCAGAACCTTACATATGCTAGGCAAGTGCTCTACCCTGAGCTACATCCAATTCCTCAAACTATAGTTTAAGTTGTTACAAATAGCTAAAAGTTCAAGTGATTTAGCCAAGCTAGCCTGCCAAGTCAATCAATCAAATGCTGGTGGGGATGNTTTTGGAGATTTTATATGAAAGGTCAGAACAGACAGTTTTTATTGCATTCCTGTATTCAGTCCTGTGCTAAGGAAAGAGTTATACAGAACAGGGGCTATGAGCCCTTAGAATGACATTATTTGACTAACTGCAAAATAAGATTTTTATTCCTACCTTGAACAGAATTGTTTAATGGCTGTCATGACAGACCTGAGTTTGGGATGCTTCTCCAGTGTTTGTGTGATTTCATGGCCTTGGCTGATGAACAGTTAACACAGTGTGGTGGTGCAAAGTGCCTTCTCTGCCCTTCCAGTCTTTTGGGACAACTGCCCATTCTCAGTGTCTAGCTCGGTAGTCATTTCAACCACTGCCTCTGTGAGCACATGGCACTCTCTCCTGAATCTCTGTGTCTTCAGACATTCCACTTAGTGTTTCCTCCTCTTAGAAGGAAATCAGTCATATTGGATTAGAGCCCATGCTGAGTACACTTGTCTTAACTTGATTACTTAACTAATACATGACGGAATGACCTAACTTGAGGAAGGTTGCAATAGGAGTAATGGGGCCAAGGACTTCTGCGTATCTTTTATTGAGAAAGAAAATTCAAACCCCCC
>LZPO01118931.1:0-12636 GCA_001675575.1 Neotoma lepida | reverse complement strand
GGGGCGGGAGGAGGAAGGAGAGGGGGATCTGAGGTTGGTATGTAAAAGGAGTGGAAGATCTTTTTAATTAAAAAATAATAAATAAATAAATAAAATAAATAAAACAAAAAATAAAAATAAAAAAAAAGAAAGTTAGAGACATCATACTTTCTATCAACCACATCAGTGTAGCTAGTAATCATCTTTTCTCTAACCTTCCTCCCCTCTGACCCTTTCTGTGCTCTAGGAGGAAGTACTCTACTTCTGTACATAATCCTCTGCTTTTAGTAATTTTCTGGCTTTCACTAGTGAGAACATGTAGTATCTGCCTTTCTGTGACTGATTTATTTCACAAAGAAGAATAATTCTCTGATATTATCCAGGCTTCTGAATTCTGTTCTTTTTATATCTAATATTCTGTTGTCCACATGTGCTACATGTTCTGTATGTGTGCATCTGTTTTATGGATGTCTTCGTTGATTCTGGATCTTGGCTGTTATGAACAGCACAGAAAGAAATAAAATGCTTTCTAATATACGTAACTTTGGATCAGCTAATAAGATATCATCCATATAATGATAAATTATGGATTGTGGACATTTCACATGAATTATCACCAATGGTTTTTGCTCAAAATATTGGCACAGGGTGGGGCTGTTTAACATTCCCTGTGGGAGGGCCTTCCATTGATATCTATTGACTGGCTGGGAATTGTTATAATTAGGTATTGTGAAGGCCAATTTTTCTCTACCATTTTCTTTTAAAGGTATGGTAAAGAAATAATCTTTTAAGTCAATAACTATTATAGGCCATTCTTTAGGTAGCAGAGAGGGCAAGCGCATCCCAGTCTGTAGGGAACCCATAGGCTGAATTACTTTATTACTAGTTCTCAGATCTGTCAGCGTTCTCCAATTACCAGACTTTTTGCAATAACAAATACATGAGAATTCCAAGGGCTGGTAGATTCTTCAATGTGTTAAGCATTTAACTGCTCTTGTACCAACTGTTCTAAAGCTTGTAGCTTCTATATTGTCAAAGGCCATTGTCCAACCAAGACAGATTTAATAGCTAGCCATTTTAAAGATAGGGCTGTTGGCACTTCTGAGGGTTTAATAGTAGTTGTGCTCTGTTTATGCACAGCCTGAACAGTTGGTGACTGTTTTTTATAGCATGTTATGACATTATTCCTAGAAACATGCATTGGTCTGTATTCCCTTTCTGAGAGTTTAGAAATTTTACTCTAGGTATTCCACTGTTGTAACAGATCTCGGCCCCAAAGATTCACTGCTATATTTGTCACATATGGCTTCAGACTTCATCTCTGTTCTTCTGGCCCTATGCATTCAACCCATCTCAAACTCTATTTCATCTGAGACAGGGTTCCAATCCCTAGAAATTGGACATCTATCTCTTGAAGAGATCACTTCAGATGCCATGATTTTGGTGTAATTATAGTCACATCTGCACCTGTGTCTACCAAACCTTCCAGAACAATACCACTAATCTGAATTCTAAGCTTTGGTCTTTGTTCATTTGTGGAAGTCTACCAAAATATTCATTTTATTGTGTTCTTTGGAACTTTTAATTCATCTATCAGAGTTGTTCTATCATCCAATGCAGTATCATTCTTTACATTATGCATGGGTTTATTTAATTATCCTTGAGAGGAATTTCCTCCACAGTGGCTGTAAATGTTTGGACCATGATCGATTTGGGGGCCTGCAAGAGGTCCTCTGAGCCATTTCCCAGTGTTAAAGGGTTGCCTTGTATATCTATTACTGATCTGTACTCATTGGTTCAATGTTGACCTTTGCCATATCTTCTACATAATCCAGAGGGTTGGGGTCTCTTGTTTTGATTATTTCTAGAAGGAGTATTACTTCTAGGAGTACCCCATGTACAATTTTTACTTATATTACCTTGTGTACCACATTTAAAGCATTTGGTACCCCAGGACCTTCTTCTACCTCTGGCAATTACCTCTTCTATCCAAGCCTCATTATTATAGTTAAGAGACTCAACACCATTAGCATACTAAATCCATTCTTCCAAAGGAGCTGATCTGATCTTTAATGGTATAAGTATTTTTTTGCATTCTGTATTAGCATTGTTAAATGCTAAGGACTCAGTTAATATTTGTCTTAATTCTTTATCTGACACAGCTTTCATTATAGTTGTGGTCCGGCTTTGTAAAAAATTAGTGAAAGGTTCTTGAAGTACCTAAAATATCTTTATGTACATCTCAGTTGGTTTTCCTGGTTCTGGAATTTTTCCCTAAGCATTTAGAGCTACTGTATGGCATAGGGATATTGTATGCTTATCATAAGTACCTTGTACATTCTTATCAGTGAACTTTCCCTTACCAAGAGTTTGATCTTGGGAGATCTCAAAAACTCTGATCTTACCCTGCTGTCCTAGGTTCCTATCCTCCTCTCTCAGCCAGCTTTTCCATTGCAACTGATGGCTATAACCTAAAACAGCTGAGATTAACTGATTCCAGTCATCTGATATAATTCTATTTGAGGTAGACCAAGAATTTAACATCTATTTTACAAATGTTGAGTGTGTGCCATATGTGACCACCGCTTCCTTCATATGTTTAAAAAATTCCTCATTGGAATATGTTGTAATCTATATTCCACACATGGGCTAGGGTATCTATCATTTGCTGGCTTCTCATGGATGATGACAGGATAAGCCACTATATGAGAGCAATCTGGAGATGTTACTACCTGTATGGTCTTCCCCCTCTGTTTATTAGGTCCTTTGTCATCTTTACTGAGAGTTTCTTCCAGGGCTTGCAAATGAGCACCTAGGGTCTGTCTCAGGGAGTGAACCTCCTCTCTTACAAGGGATTCCAGACTTTTTATGGACTCATGCATCCTTTTATGTTCTTCTGAAACACATGATTCCATAGACCTTATTTTGTCAGTTAATGATAATCTTTCTTCCTTATAAAGTGTCTGAGTAGGGACAACTTCACCCTGGAGAGTTATTGTTCTATTATTGAGTGTTCATATTTATTATCAATAAAATCAAATCTGGCTATATATTTATTATTAATGGAATGAAGTTCTTGTAATAAGTTAGCAGATTCCAAACTAAGGAGCCTGTTTTGTAAATCTTTATTACTACCTTTTAAATCTTGGTTAGCAGATTCCAGAGAAAGAATCTTTCTATGTAAGCCTGCATTGCTATCTTGTAAAGCCTTTGTCAGTCCAAATAATGACTCATTTTTCTTATTATTATTAAACCAGTACTTGAATGCTATGTGAATTATTACAATAAATGCCAAAATGATACAGGCCAGATATGCCTTAGGAAGGTCATATATTTACAGGAAAATGTCAATCATCAAACAGGCAAAAAAGTTTTTAAATTCTTGTGAAGTAATGTCTTCGGCCATATTATAAGAAATATTCAAAATTTGTTAATCAATTTCAAGGTGTAAAATTATCAAGTACTCTTACCTGAAATGAAACACTGGCTTGCTTGTATTACTGTCCTTGTGAAGGTCTTTTGGGTGAAGTAGCACTTTTTGGTCAGCAGTATCACTGGTGTAGCAATAAAGCAGGTCCTCGGGTATAACTGGACGCAGCGGCTCCCTAGCTCTGCAAATGGAACTCGACTGGCGGTGAAGGTCCTCTATGATGCTGGTGCTGTGCAGCTTCACAGTGAAGCCAACAGCCTAGCAAGGCCTGAGGCATGGCACTATCACCAGCCAGTTAGCCTGGGCTGCAAATGTGCCTGTGAGGGGTGGGAGGGCTACAAGTAGCTGGGGGCAGTCACAAGCACTGCTGGCCCTGGGCAGCGGGCTGGAGAGGGTAGCGGCTGCACTGAGGGGGTGGGGTGAAAGGTCACAGTGCTCCTGCAGGTCTGGCTGGCAGCAGCTGCTGGCAGGAGTGGAGTATTCCAAGAGGAGTGGTGGCAGCAGCTCTTCCCGCCTCCCAAGAGCTTCCCAGCTTGGCCTTCATGGCCTCCTTGGCTCCTCAGTGCCCTTCCCTCAGTGAAGAGGCCAGCATGTGGAGTTGAGTGGCCTGAGCTCAGGGCACAGAGAGCACTAGGTGGGGAGGACAAAGGTGGCGGCTTCAGCCAGAGCCCCTCTCAGCACCTGTGAGTAGCTGGGGGAGCTGTAGGCTCAGGTGGGAGACAGCACAGGCTCAGCAGCTACACATCCTGCTGCTGGTATGTGAGGGGCTGGGGGGGGTCACTCATGGCTGCTCTCGTTGGCCTGGGGGCTAAGACTGAACTCAGCCATTCCTTTGCACTAGGAATGGACAGAACCTGGCAGGCAGGTGCACGTGCCTGTGAGCTGGGGAGATTGGAGGAAGTAGCAGTATCCAGTGGTTAAAAGTGCTGGTTCCCCAGGATGGGCAGGAATTTTAAAAGAGACAGGGAAGAAAAGAGACAGGGAAGCATGGAAAGTGTGCATCAGCAGTCACAAGGGAAGCTGAGGATAGAGGCCACCTGGACATTTTGAGTTTGCCCCACGTGAGCACCAAATAAAGTGGGGATTTAACAAGGCAACTCCATGTAATTAAAAGGAGGTTTATTTTGGGGTAACTTACAGCCAGTAAAGGGGTCGGTTATAGGATCCAGGAGAGGTGAGGTGCAGTCCAACAGAGTTCTCTAGAGAACTCTGACTCAGTCTGCCATCCAGCACCCAGGATCATGAGGAACCAAGAGGGCTGGCACTGATGGCTCTCCAGTCTTAATGGCTTCCATCTCTGTCCCACCCCAGGGACAGGTCATATGTAGGCATGGCAACTTTCTGAAGTCTTGCTAGAGGTAGTGCTTCCAGGTCAAAGCTGGAACAGCTACCCACTACAGGTGGTAGCTGGTACAGTTCCTTGCAACATTACACCTTTAGTTGTGGAATGAAATTTCGTCAGACCAGATTCAATATGTATACCACTTGCCCAACAGTCTCAGAATGCTCCAGTAAAAGTTGCATGAAGAATCAATACATCATTTAAGATTTCAGTACAGTATTCAGACAAGTGCCTCCTCAGAAACTTTGTAAGGACATCTGACTTTCCTGAGATGATACAATGCTATGTCTGCAGGGGTGACTTTGCAAAATGGATGTTATAAAGGTAGAAGTAGAATCAATGGTCATAATTTGCCAAGAGATAGATCCAAGCTCAACATGTCAAGACACTTTTAAAGAGTTTTCCAATACATCGATTAGTTCTCCATGGGGTATTCTGTTTGGCTCACCAGGGAATTAAGCTAGAATGCAACCAACAACTTGGCATTAATGAGAAATTGGACTAAAAGATCTTAAATGTTTCCTCACATACTGAAGTATGATATTTTAAGCCTCAGTCAATATTTGTTTTTAAGTCAGAGTCCTTCTATAAATCAGATTTGATAACAGTTGACAGGCCTTTTCAAAATCAATTTTTATAATACTAAGATATTTAGAGACTTGTAGGGATCAAAGGCTTACAGAGGTTTTGAGGGTGCCTTTTCTTTTTCTTAAAATGAGTAAGCACCTGAAAGAATCCATTCTTTAAGCTGGATTTGTACTGTTTTACTCTAGAGGAAAGAGAAAAATAAGTTGCAATAGGTAAAAGGTGTCTGGTAGGTTACATGGATGGAAAACAGTACCATGGTTCTTCGTAGTTATTGTTAGCCATATATATAGGAAGTCACTCTAAGGCAGCTGCATTAAAGCCAAGGAGAAGATATGACTTTAGCTGTTGAAGTTGCTAGAACATGAGAACCAATTATTTTCTGGGTCACAGAGCAGTTTGAAGAGCCAATCAAATCAATAGACAAGGCATTACAAATACAGCACATCATGACAGTGACTCCTTTCTTATCTGTTCCTACCTCTGAATCATTTAGAAGATGTTATATTTTTAAAATCTTAAAACATGGAGCAATTTCTTCTTGTTCCATAAATAATGATGCTATATTTATTGATTCTTTAGACACTCCAAATCATGTCGGTTTCTGGCCTGATGAGACTTAAAAATAGCTTTACTTAAATAAGATTTGGACTGTACTGTGGCCAAAGCAGAAAGAAGTGGTGAGAAATTTTATTCTATATGCCAGACAAGAACATGAAGAACAGAACTTAGGGCAGAGCTGGAGCCTGGATAGAGAATGGTTCTCAGAGAGCAGAGAATTACACACAGTGTGGTGTGGTTCTTCACTCTAGAATGTCATGATACAAAAGGCATGGCTATTGAAATGAGAGATCAAAGACCAGGACCCAAGAGTCTATATATTTACAACCCATCTTGAATATCTTGTTATCTAAAATATTAGAGCTAAGAGATCTAAGCCTGGAAAGCTCAAGAAAATTTTGATCATGCCTAATTAACTATTTAGAGAAACCAACCAGCTTTCCTGTGGCATAGAACTCTTAAAGAAATACTCTAAGAAATTGATACCAGCTATAAGGTAGGTTCATTTTCTCTGTCAAATTAAAAAAAAAATTAAATAATGTGAAAAGAGGTCAGCACAAGGTAGATCTTTACTGCTGAGCATTACAGATTCCATGGATGAAGAAGGGTCCCCCAGAGCCCACTTTGAGTGAGTCTGAGTTTTTTACTTGTAATTAGGATGTTGTCCCATCCAGTGATCTTTCTCTTTCCATTCCTCAGCTGGTCTAACTGTCTATGATTCCCATCTAGAGTGGGGACTGGGTTTCTGTCTCTATTCATGTGATTATCAATAACTTACTTTTTGATTGGCTGGAGGGACAGTGTCCCTCAACCTTCTCAGCTCTCTGTGTGAAAGGTAGAGAGAGAGAGAGACCGGCCACATAGAGGGAAAATGGACTGTTTCAGGGACATAAAATCTACTGCTAGGAAAAAAAATCCACAAGGAATGGAAAATTTATTGCCTATTTCTAGAGAAAAGTGACATTTTACAAAATACAATCAGGGGTCACCTAATTCCTCTTCCTCCCATCTTAAGGGTCCATGGCCTCAAACTGAATAAAACTTAAAACACCTTGAGAATTTTTCAAGTAAAGCCAAAAGCCTTTTTGGGCCTAAAGGATAAGTTTCCCAATTTAAAAATTCTACAGATGAGACAAAGGATAAGGCACTAGTGGGGCCTAAATAGGTGACATGGAAGATCAAGTGTGAAAAACATCACATTGCCATCGTCTAGAGGAAAATAAAGAGATGAACAGCACTAGGGGACAACAGAATATGAGAATTAAAGATGGAGTCAAAAAACTTGATGTAAGAATATTATTAGCTCCAGAGAAGAAATAAGAGCAGATGGAGGAGAAACAAACAAACAAATATGAAGGAAAAGTTCCTATTGGTAGGTAGAGGCCTTAGTCTGCAAATTCTAAGTCTCACTGAGGGCTATATCAATGAAAATAATAAACAAATGAAATATCCTACAAACTTTTGGAACTTGTTTTACTTGAAAAGAAAATGTTGCAGACTCCAGGTGAAAGATTAATTTAGATAAAATGGAATCTACAGCTGTATTATTATCAGAAATCTCACCTTCAGTGTGGAGTAACAAGCAACCAATGGAAAACACACACACACATGCACACACACACACACACACACACACGACATATTAAAAGACTCACTTGTCTCTCAGCAGATGCCCTGATCTACTGTTGGAGGAAAATAGAAAGCTGCCTCAGAATGTATTCCTATATCCTATACTTCTTCCTTCCTGCTATGATTGCAGAAACTTGCATGTATCTTCCCACTCCATTATTCTCTTTTTTATCTAGGATGTTGGATATATAAACAGGAGCTGTTGCTTGATGTAGAGGCACACTGCCTAGCAAAATGCTTGCTGGAATTGGTAATTCTTTGCTTTCCAGTGGGAGAGGTTCCTGTTGTTTTCAGATTCCCATAATAACCTAAGTTTTATTTCACCAGAAATTTTGTACCCATGAGAGATGGAAGTCAGCTGTGAGATATCTTTCTTTGACTCCCTATAAAATTGGTACCTAGATCTAAACTGAATACCACTTGCTTACTCCATCTAATGGAAAAGTTAACAGCAGGAGTTGGGTATGGTGGCACATGCCTGTCATCCAAGCATTAAGAAGGTAGAGGCAAGAGGATCTGTAGTTCAAGGTTATCTTCAGCTTAACAGTGAATCCTAGGCCAGCCTGAGCCATACAGACCCTTTCTAAAACACAAAACAAAACAGCAACAAGAAGGTAACAGCAAAAGAGTCCCTTCCCGAAGGAAGATTTCATGTGGCATCCAGACATTCATGCTTCTCAGCAGTGCGCATAAATAAGAGAAGCATGGCTGTCTTTGTTTTACATGAATCAAGACCAGGATTGTTGCATTGTGGGGATATTTGTGCACAGCTGATGCCAGCCCTCTGCAGACAACAGAAGCACAGAAGACCTGATCTGCATAAACATGGATCCTATCTATGTGCTATCATCTCACTCATGCTAGTTGTTTCTCAATAATATATATTCTTCATGCCAAAAATAAAACCTTGCAAATACCCCTACAAACACCTCTTAAAACAGTGTGTTTGTCCCTAACTGCCCTCCATTCTCCAGATAAACCTCCTACTGTTATTGCTACAGCCTGTGCCTTTCCTATTTCTATAGTTCTTCAGTTTGTCCCTAGGCTACAGTCAGAATTGTCATGTCATGGTCCTTCTCAAATAATGTCAATGGTTTCTATTGCTCTTAAGATAAAGAACAAGTATGCCTGGAGATGCCATTACCATCAATAAGGATAACTGTAGTTAATAACACATATACACTGCACTAAGCACTTCCCCATCCTAGATTTCTAATCTTCTCCAAAGTGGCAGCATTATAACCATTTTACAAATAGCAACAGTAAGAGCATGTGGACAACTATTAAGAGGTTGAGCTATTATTTAGATCTAAATCCCTTTGTTCTCTTGACTGAGATCTTTCCATAATACCAAGGCCACTCATAATGGGTCTCCCTATTTTTCTGGTTTGCTAAATACATGTGGAAATTTTAATAAGTAGATGTTGTGCGCATACTTTTCCCTGGATGCCCATGGGATCCCCCAAATATTAAGCACAAAAAAGTAAATTAATTCATGCAAATCACACATTTGACAAATTGGCACAAGAGTAGGCTCTCTATGGACAGTGAGAGAAAAGACCCCAGGGTGTAAACTGCAGGTTGCTCACACATACTTCAGTGGTAAAAGAGACTATTGTTGAAAGGGATATTAAAGACAACAAGCAAGGTCTGGGGCACTGAGGAAGAGGAAAGGCTATGGCTGATATAGCACAACCAAGCTATATATAAAGAAGGGGACAGGACTCTGGACCAATGACAGTAGGCCAGCTGCCTCCACCCAAAGACCTTGAAATATATGTATGTGTGTGTGTGTGTGTATGTGTGTGTGTGTGTGTGTGTGTGTGTGTATGACACCATTATCATTTCTTTTATCCTTGTTTCTAAATGTAACAGACTGAATGGTAAACAAGGATGGCTTCTAATAAGAAATCTCCATATATTTCAGGAAACAGACCCTAGATCATTCCATAGACAGTGAGATAACTAAGAACAGATGCAGATATGTCTTGGTAATGCTGAGAGGTCAGAGGTAACAAGTCAGCAACTAACAGCTAGCAGACAGTCAAGGTCAACAACTATGAAAGCATGAGTCAGAGATGAATATAGGGGAGCTTCAGTTGAGTACTGCTTTAAACCAGTTGATATTAAGTTAACTTGGTCTTGACTTATGCAAAAGGACAATGTTGCTTCCCTCACTTATGACCAGGCACAGATGTCTGGATGCCATGTGAAATCTCCATGGTCCTACGACACAGATTTAAGACAGTAAGTTAGGACACACTTGGTGCCTATCTGACTATGACACGCCTTGTTGACCACCATTATTATGTTTAAGCTTGCCTTTCTCTTCCATAGGAAGGCATACCACTCCTAAAACATACCATTTAAGCCAATTTAATATAGTAATGGGAAAGATTTTTTGTCTTTAACAAAGTCCCATACAATAATGCCCCATGGAAAACAAGCATTGGAGCCCTAGGAGAGATGCTGAGGTTGACTCAAACTCTAAGAGCAGCCTTGTGGAAAGACAGAGAAAACAGTCACATGGTAAGAGACTAAAGCTACTACTTGGCTGAAGTGAAGCAAAATCAAGGGCCAGACTGAAGTTGAGGCTTCAAAATGTCAATAATCAGCACTGGGGCTAAACCAGGAGCAGATCCCATGAAAGTGTAGGAGTCAGTAAGTGAAATAAAATGCACTACTCAGAAGTAAACAGCACACACCTCAGGAGAAGGAGACAGGAGCGAGGCGTACACTGTGATAGTGCTTTTACCATATCATCAGCCTTCTAATCACTGGGAAAGAACAAAGGAGATTCTGTTGCCACAGGCATATGACAAGGTTACCTTTAATGCGACATATCTGTGTGTCCTGAGGAGCTCAGTACCTTTTGCTACTGACAGCTCTGCCACCTTACCATATTCAAGGAAATAGGACAAGGGGTGCTGTTACTTTTGTGACTCACTTACATGGATCTCCCTGGAATGCTAAGTTAAGGCAGAGAAAATTTAGTCAGGGAGGGTGGATTTGTAGAACCTTCGGAGATTATACTGTCTTTTTCTTTCTATTTTGATGGAAAGAACCATATCTCATGGCATTTATCTGTGCAATAAGAGTATTATTAACCCCTTGGAATTGTTAAGATTAAGTGGGTTGCTATTTGTAGACACTAAGTACCTGGAACAGAGAAAACATCTGAGAAAAGTTACAAGAGAAAAGTTTAATATACTCCAAACATGCTGGTGTTGCATAAGTCCTTCACATTCAAGGATCTCTCATATGAAGTGGGAACTGACATTTATAAATGACCTTGACCTCTGTTCTAGTTTCATTCCATTGCTGTGATAAAATACTGGCCAAAAGCATTTTGTGTGAGAAAGGTTTTATTTGGCTTACGTTTTCAGGTCACAATGCATCATTAAGGAAATTCAGGGCAGGAACTGAAGCAGAATCCACGGAGGAATGCTGTTCACTGGTTTACTTAACTAGCTTTCTTATACATCCCAGACCCCCATGCCCAGGGATGGAGCTACCTATATTGAGCACCTCCCCCACAACGCAACATGAATCATCAATCAAAATAATCTCCTAGACATGGCCACAGGCCAATCTGATCTGGACAATTCCTCAACTGAGGTTCCCCTTTCCCAGCTGAACTTAGGTTATGCCAAGTTGACAATGAAAACTAACTACCTAAACCTCAATTATAAAATGTTAATCCAATGATATGGCTTATCTCAATCTAGATCATATTCCTTCAGAGGAGTTGGTATTTTGTAACAGAATTGTGCTGTTGGACCTCTCTTGTCCCCAACTCTTCTCTCTGTCTGTCTCTCTCACACACACATAAATAATAATGGATAGTATAATAATAATAATACACTTAAAAATAAAAGACCTCTGATTTTTTTAATGCTGCCCAGGGTAACATATATAATGAGCACAATTAAGAAATATTTATTAGCCGGGTGGTGGTGGTGCACGCCTTTAATCCCAGCACTCAGGAGGCAGAGGCAGGTGGATCTCTGTGAGTTGGAGGCCAGCCCAGGCTACCAAGTGAGTTCCAGGAAAGGTGCAAAGCTACACAGAGAAACCCTGTCTCGAAAAACAAAAAAGACAAAAACAAAAAACAACAACAACAACAAAAGGAAATATTTATTATTTGTTTGCCTGTTTGGCAAAGGACAGAGAGAAAGAAAGGGTATGAAGGTGGGGAGGATCTGGGAAGAGTTGGAGGAGGGAAAAGTGTGGTCATAATATATTGTTTGAAAAAAATTCTATTAAAGAAACATTTAGATAATATGATTTTCTAGCACTTCACTCACACTGACCTGATCAATCAGGTTGGCATCACTTTGAGTCACCTGTACCTATGGGATAGCAAATAGCTCCAAAAGAGACTTCACATGAAATCAAAGGCAAAAGCTGTAGGCAAGACTGTTCCATAGCCCGAGAAGCAGATTCTGCCCCAAGGCTTTTAACAGTTGTATACATTTGATGAAGAATGGTTAGCGTTCATCTTCCCTCAGTTTAGGGTTTGCCATTTGCTCAAGTTTCTACTGTCTTTATGTCCATTATAATTTAGATTCTAATTTACTTCTTTGTGAGTGGTTTTCTTAGATTTTATACTTTTCTCACATACAAAGTGAGCACAAAGGGACTTCAAATTATAGCACTTGATCTCTCTCTGTGCCTAACTTTCCTGCAAGATGTCACCATTGCCCCTTCCCAGTCATCAAGGGGCATTTCCACCCCTTCCTCTGAACAATCACAGCTCTTAGCTCTTGTGTGGAAATACAATGCAGACAGAGCAACTTTCCCATCCATAGTTACGTTTTGAGAGTGACAAGAGATCAAAGTTGAAAACAGACTGCAAAACAAGCCCAAACTCCTGCCTTTACAGAAGAAGGACATTGTAGCATTAAAAACACTACAGAGAAAGGCAGGCAGTGTCTCCAACTCTCACACAAAGGAAAGACTTCTCAAAAAAGAAATTTAAGATGGCTCAAGACCACAAACCTCTGTACAGTTACAGTTCAGAAGTTGCTTTTATAAGAAAACTGTCACACTCTACTTCCATAGATCCTCAATTCTGTGACATCAAACTCTTGTTTTTTTTTTTTTTTTT
>LZPO01118926.1:2593-12699 GCA_001675575.1 Neotoma lepida | reverse complement strand
TGTTCTATAAAGTTTTTCTTCATTTACATGTATAATGGCAGTTTGTTTTTTATGTACAGACACAGGCAGCCAATTTTTCTGCTTTCCCTCCTGATCCCTCCTGATTATTACATTGTTTTAGCTTCTCCATAAAACAAAATAAGATATTATAAGCACTATAATTACAGCAATAGACTATAAAGAAGTGGCACATGTAACCATGGAGGGTAGCAATTCCAGAGATGCACAGGATGAATCAAATCTGCCCCTGGAAAAATAGCTGAGTTAATGCCAGATGACATGTGATAGCTGAAAAACCAGGGTACAGTGTCAGGGGATGTCCATGTAATGTGAATCTCACTCACAAATGTCCATACAGAAAATATCATAGCAGTACAGACTTCATAAAACATGCCACCTAATATGAACCATAGAACACATTGAACATACATGTGTCTGTGCCTCTATACCATAGAAAACAATTGACAAAGAGGGACTCTCTTTGACATAAGTGTGATTTATATGAAAAAGTTTTAAAAAAATTATGCAAATGAATCATTAATGTAAGATGGATGGGTTTGCTAGTTAATCTGGAGGAATTATAAATCTAGAGCATCTTGGATGTGATTATGACTACTTTAACTTTGTAAAATTACGTAGGTAAATATAGCATAACACTGATCTGATATCATAACATTTTAAAAGTTGGAAAATTATAATATTTGATAGTGAATTACTGGTACAGACTGTGTGGAGAAAACAATAAAAATACAAACATAGTTCATGTATATACATCATAAAAGCCTTTAACTGTTCCATTGGGTTTCATTCTATAATATATAACTGAAGCATACATCTAATTCCAATCTCCTATAAAACATCTAACCAATAATCAAGGTTTCTCATGTTTGTCTCTTTGTATATATGTCTGTGCATACACATAGAAATATGTGCTGCTGTCATGCCTTAAATGAGATGCACATGCCTCAGGGTGCTCTAAATCTAATACTAGTTTTTAAAGACTTTGTACTAAATGGAAACACATTGGAGTCCAGGAAAGACAGCACACGATTAAGAAATAATATTTTGAAAATAAAGCCATGAATGATGGGGTTTTATGACCCTCTATCTACACTCTCTATTGTTTATAGAAACCATGTTTGCACATGCACTTTTCTGTTTTCTGTGATGGCTAACAAGTAACATCTGAAAGAATGATTTTGTTTTTCTGAAACATGAGCATGAGAAACTTACAGCAGGTATGAAGTCCTTATGGAGTGGAGAATTCTACAGGATATCCAACAGCTGACTGTTCATATGCTGACTCAGATTCCCACAGGGCATGACACCAAACAACTTAGATTTCAGATGTTCTAAATCTATTACACAAAACAGGTTAGCTCTTAATCTTCTGAAATCTCATACTGTAGCACTGGCCAAGAGGCTCTTGTTTCTCTGGGATCTAAGATTTTAAACTGTGTTTGTCAAAATGTTACCATCCATCCCTNTCTTCCAGTCTTAAGTGGTAATATGAACCTACCTNAGAGGGATAACAAGCAAAGGCAGATAGCTTCAGGACAAAGAGGAGTGGATACAAACTCAGAAAGAGTTATGAGCCCTCATATCCCAATGGGTCCACTAGATCAAAAAGCTTAATCATCTTCCCTTTATGTCTGTGAGGTTGAGTTCAATCCCTAATCAGTAATGCAGTAGCATAAACACAACATTTAAATTTGTCATGTTTATTTTTGTTTTGCTTTGATAATATCTAAGATGGTTTTAATTCCCTATTCTTTGTACTCAAAGAAATAGCTCTCTAGTGCTGACTGAAAGAATGCAAGAATACATACACTGTAGTTGCCGATGTTACTCAGTTGGTAGAGTGTCTGCATGACATACACAAGGCTATAGGTCCCATTCCCATCACATGAGAAATAGACATGGTGGTAAAAATTGAAAGAATTAAAACAATTTTTAAAGTCTCAGCTATGAGGAGGTAAAAGGAAAAGTCAGTTCAAGGTCATTCTTAGCCACATAGGGAGCTTAGGGTCAGTTTAGCCTAAGATGTCCTATCTCGAAAGCAAAACAAAAAGAAAGAATAAGTTGAATTAATGTGATTGCTACCAATGTCTTATATCAAAACCCTGGTTTTAGAAATCCTAAAGAAATAAGCTCTCCCATATCAATAGTTCAGTGAAAGTGTCAGAGTAATAGTGATGAAAACAAAATGACATTATCAGTGTGACACACTGAGAATCATAAAATGGAGGCTAGTGACTCCAAATCTCCCTTTGTCACTGACATNAGCTTCTAGTTTAAATGGAGAAAGAATTGAGACTGAAATAAGAGGCATGCATGTTTGTGACTGGTGTGTATGTATGTGTGTGTGTGTGTGTGTGTGTGATGTATGAATGTACATGTCTATGCATTTATACCCATACGATGGGCAGAAGTTGGGGGCAGTTGTCTTCCTATATGGTTCTTCACGTTACATTTTTTTTTATAAGCTCTATGGATTGGACTTCATTATTCGAGATAGACTGGCAAGTAAATCCATGTTTTTGTTCTATATCCACCTGGCTTGTCCCTACTTCCGCTCAACCCTGTAGTTACAAGCCCAGACCCACCATCAGACCCAACTAACCCATGGTGTTAGGGAATCTGAACTCAGTTCCTCATGCTTGCATAGCAAGAACTTTACCTACTGAGCCATCACCCTAACACAGCAGTCTGGAACTGTTTGATCACCATTTTCATTCCGGTTCTGCAAGGCTATGTCTTGAAGTCTTTACTGTTTCAAAGGGATGATTTGGTTCCTGGTAAGTCTGTAAATCATTCTCCATGATACAGATTCAACATCATAGAANACAGACCTGTTTGCTCAAAAGTGGTAGAGGATAGTTTTGGTACCTTGTCATATAGATGTTCAATAATCCATCCAGCTATTCCTGAAATCCATGGTATCAGTAGTTTAAGTGCTCTCTGAGAGTCTCAAACAGGGTGTTTTAAAAGCTGGCAATATGAAGCCAAAAAGAGACAGACACAAATGTCAAAGATGCCAGGCTTGTATAGTAATTTTAACCACCTTGTAGGTTCATATGAGAAGTTAAAGTTTGTTAGCAAACGCAGGTTCTAAGTGCCTTTTATATGATGCTTTATTCTGTTGTATACATAAAGATAGCAATATTGAATATCTTCATTATCAACAGAATTTCTTTAGTTTTAATTCTCAATATTTTTCTGCTGTGCCATCAATTTTTATTATTTTTAAATCTTGATTCCCATGTTCAGAGTTTGGAGAAAGCAAAATACAATAATCCACTTGGAAAATAAAAACAAGGGAAAATGAGATAAATAAATAAATAAACACGATGTAAATTAACAAAACTACTCAAGATTGTATTTCTCCACATTTTCATACAGAAGCAAAGAATATGAATTTAGTTATTTTACAATTAAATACTTTAAATTCACTATATACAGCAAGGTTAACACATTTGCAGGCTAGTCAGGTTTGCAATGTGATAATAATGGCAATCTCAGAATTTGCATTGGAGGAGCAAACACAAAAGACTATAATGTTGTTTAAAGCAGTCAGCTTCAATATAAAAGAACTAACACTGTTTACAAAGTTATTTTCTCAGTGTAATGTTAATTGTTTTGATTCCCAGTTCTCTTTTTAATAAGGCTCAGATATCTTAAATGTTTGATTCTAAATCACAAATGCATTTCTCCACTCTTATGCTTTGCTTTTTATGAGATGTGATTAAGTGTGGAGATGGCCCAATTATAACTATTGCAACTCAAACCAAACCAGTAAAAAAATGATTTAGAAAACAGGAGAGAACTGCATACTCCCTTTAGAGATTTAAAGAAAAAAAAATCATGACTTTTATTATCAAAATTTATATATTTTTTCTCAAATACATAATAAAAATAACTAACATATAATGAAAACTGTAATATTACCAACTTTTTAAACTGTCCTACTGGAGATGTTTAGATTTTTCTAAGAAGAAAGCAGAGTTTAGGTTTTATATCTATCTACAGTTACATCTGTGGGAAAAGTGGCTTAGTCCCCTGCACCAAACTGTGCCGAGAAATAGTAAATGAAAAGAAACATGAACACATTCAATTATCCCTTTTGGTATCACACATTTAGACATAGTAAATCCAATACCATGACTACCAAGGCAAATTCACCTGTGTGCCCATTATACGAATATTTCTACTTAAAAGTTGCTACAGAGAAATTAGGGTAAAATACAAGCTGTTCCAACATGGTTATTTGCCTCAGTTTTCTTTGTGATATAATCAGCCAGAGAATGAAGGCCTCTTTGTGGGTTCCATGTAGATAAATTAGCATGTACAAAGGCCCAAAGGTCATTTCTCCTCCATAGATTAGACTAGGTTTGTTCTAATTGAGAAAGCATTGTCTCTAATCCTTCACAGTTATTAGCATTATAAATTTCATATATCACACATCTTGTGTTTTGATTTCCATGGCTCTAATTCCTTAAATATATTCATATAATTATTTATTATACACCCCTCCTACTAAGATACAAGCTACATGAGAACAAACATTGGGAATATTATAGTTGTTTTTTTTTTCCTATTCCTAAGTGTCTACCCTATCACAAGAGAGGAACTCAGAAATATATAGAACAAATAGAGATTATATATATATATGTGTGTATATATGGAAAGGTTACTGAAAAAGAATGTTTTGAATATTTAAAATCTTAGCATTTTGCTACAGCCACTTATGACATAAATAGACCCCTTTTGTCATTGATTACAAGTCTTTCTAATTTAATATTTTATATTAATTTTATTATGTATACCATAAGTCTGTGGAAACTTACACAGACTTTTAAGGATTTTACTAAAATTTAAATGGTTAAGAAATGATAAGAAATTATAATTTTGATTCTCCTGTTATTTTTTCAATTACCAAATATCATAGTATAAATTAAACAAACACTTCTTGACCACGTAAAATAAATGTTTTGTCTTGTGACCAGATACTGGGTTCAAATCAGGGGAAGACACCTGTGGATTCTGCTTACTGTCCCCAAGTTTATTCATGCTTTCAGGAGAACTTGTAGGTAGCTAATCTAGACAGGTCTGCAGGGAGTGTTGGCCAGATTGGATTTTTTTTAAGTATTTACGTTTATTAGTTTTAATTTTGGGTTTGTGTATACATATGTATTCACACATCTGTGTGGGTGGCTGCCTGTTAGAGCAGCATCACATTGGTGCAGGGAACAAACTCACATCCTCTGAAGGAATAGCAAGTGTTCTTAACTTCAGAGCCACATCTCCAGCTCCAGGAAGGATTATTTTTATTATCATTATTTTGCAAATAATACACTTGTCTCATTTTCTCTTGGTAGTGAAAATGTCTCCTAGTGCTAAGCATCTATGTAGGTACTAGCAACTGTGGAGGACATTAGGGCTATATGTTCCTTCATAGTTAACAGCAGATAGAACAAAACAACAAAAATGAAGGAGGTTGGAAGAAAATAATTCTATCCCTGGAAAGAGCAATGATGTCATAAACTACCCAGAAAGTTGTTACAGATAGATATCTAAATCTGGCTCCTATAATCTCACACTTGTAAAGTGAGTATCCAACAGAGGCTTTCTAATAGAAAATAGAGATCTACTGTTATGCAACCAGAAAGAAATTAATGGAATTATAATGCATTAGGGTTAGGAACCCCTCATCATAACCAACAGCATATAAAACTAAGGATTGTAACTGCTAGCCTATAATTACTAATCATACGCATAAGACCTGAGAGCCATATCTCTTATAGTAGAAAGAGATGAAACACACCAATCTTCTGGGAACTTGATTAATTGATGATGACTATTTAAACCTGGTGCAAGANACCTAAATCATATAAAAGTATGATATAGCAAGAGATTCTCTCATAAAGAATAAAGGAATATTATTTTTCCTCCTATAAAGACAGAAACTAGCAGACCTATCCATGACTTGAATACAAATTCCCCATGGTTACAGAGCTAGTTCANCAGTTAAGAGCACTTGCTGCTTTTGCAGAGCACCTAGATAAAATTCCCATTATATACATGGTGACTCAAAACAATTTGTAAGGCAGTCCTAGGGGATCTGATGCCTTCTTCTGGTCTCAGTGGNTATTGTAAGCATATGGCGTAGGTAAAGATATGCATGCCACATACTCATACACATAAAATAATCTTTTTTATTGTTAACAAATTTTCTGTTCATTTTACATACCAACTAGAGATGCCTCTCTTCACCCTCCTCCCGTCCCCTAGCCTTCCCTCCCCAACCTACCCCCCATTACCACCTCCTCCATGTCAAGGACTCCCATGGGGAGTCAGCAGAGCCTGGTACATTCAGTTGAGGCAGGTCCAACCAAGCCCCTCCCCTGAAGCAAGGCTATGTAAAGGGTCCCACCATAGGCACTGGGCTCCAAAAGGCCCACTCATACAGCAGGGATGGATCCTGATCCCACTGCTAGGGGCCACTTAAGCAGATCAAGCTAAACAACTGTCTCACCTATGCAGAGGACCTAGTCCAGTCCCATGGCTATGGTTCCACAGTTCATGAGCTCCCAGTAGTTTGGTTTGGTTGTCTCTGTAGGTTTCCTCATTATGATCTTGATGCNTCTTGCTCCTAGAATCCCTCTTCCCTCTCTTCAACTGGACTCCTGGAGCTCAGCCTGGTGCTTGGCTGTGGATCTCTGCATGTGCTTTCATCAGTTACTGGATGTAGGCTCTATGATGATAGTTAGAGTATTCACCAATTACTGGAGTAGGCCAGTTCAGGCACTTTCTCTACTATTGCTAGTAGTCTAAGGTGGGGTTATCCTTGTGGTTCCAAAAAGCCTTTGACAAGATCCAACACCCCTTCATGATAAAGGTCTTGGAGAGATCAGGAATACAAGGAACATACCTAAACATAATAAAGGCAATTTACTGCAAGCCGACAGCCAACATCAAATTAAATGGAGAGAAACTCAAATCAATTCCACTAAAATCAGGAACAAGACAAGGCTGTCCACTTTCCCCATATTTATTCAATAAAATAATCTTGCCATTGAGGTAACTTCAGCTTAGCCTATATTAACATCTTAACTTCTATACTATGTTCTGTGTGTGCAGTGAAGACTGCAAGGAACAGGGAACGTAGCAAATTCTAAGAGAAATACTGGTGACAATAATGTACTTCTTGTATGAGGGGTTCAAATTGGCTTCCAAAGACCAGAGAAGGGGTCCTAGGGAACTATGTATTCTAGAAATATTTTAGAAAATAGTATTACACATCTACACATAAGTGTAGATTGGNGTCATGGTCTTTTCCCCTCACTTTGAGAGTAAGCTTTACTGTACCTTGTAATAAATTCTGCTTATCTTTACTACTACATTGATGTGTCTCATCTAAATACTTTTCATAAAAATGAAAAGGACTGGGGAAAGGGGAGTCCAGAATGAGATACTCATCCTCGGGGAACTAAGCAATCATAAACATACATTGCTTCTTAAGGATTTAGGCAAAATAAATTTGAAACAAAATGTCTTCTAAACACAGAAAACCTGTCTACAACAATAGAGGAAAAGGAATCTAATTTCATCACGGAATGAATGTTAAACCAGAGCATTATGTACATGATGGCAATCTACAGTGTAGTAGAAAACAAACAAATCGACTTCCTTATATGGTGAAATAAATAAAACCCATAAAATACANGTTCTGAAAATAAACACTAACAAATCCTCAAATAAGAGGACTTGGCAGCAGTTCTTTTCACATTTCATCCTAAATTCACTTGGAATCTTGGATGACCATCTGTGTTAACTAATTGGTTTCTTCCAAAAGAAAAATAAACTCTTCATTGCTCTATGACAAGAGATGATTTGGAAGTGGGATACCCATAAAAGTTAGTCTTCTACCTTTCTACAGAAAGGGAGAGGTGCAGGCTAGGTTTCTTGATAATTAAATTTCAAGGAAATAGTCCCCAGGCAATTGACAAGGCCTTGCTAGGTTTTAAAGCTGGTAGGAGGCTTATTGAACGTTTGAAAAAACATAAATACATTACAAAGACAAATAAAAGACTTAGAATTACAAGGTATCTAATGTATATGTTTTAAGAAAAGGTCTGAGAGAAAAATCTCTTTCTTCTTTCAACAGATAATATTAAGCTTGTTGTTTTTTAATTGTTATTTTCCTTATAAGACCTCAGTCGAGACTGGAAATATTTATATATTTGCTTCAATCCTTTGTTCAAAACAAGGGATGTGTGTGTGGTCATTTCCAAAGTGGAAGAGCAGGGAGAGATACTCCATTTTATTAGTGATAAGAACCGAAAATTTACTTGCAAAAGGTTCTGGAANGTTAATGCCTGAGGACAACAACTCAGTTGACCAGGAAAGAAAGCAAAGCATATTCAATCTCTGCCTCCTATTCTCTCTGTACTCTACTATTCTGTGAACGTATTCATAAATCAACACTCAGAACACAAGGACCAGGAGACCAAGTTTGCC
Source organism: Neotoma lepida (assembly GCA_001675575.1). Lineage (NCBI taxonomy): Eukaryota > Metazoa > Chordata > Mammalia > Rodentia > Cricetidae > Neotoma > Neotoma lepida. The sequence goes on along the minus strand of LZPO01118926.1, from coordinate 4,179 downwards.
CATAGCTTATTCTGAAATAACAACCTTTGTTGCAACATTTGTAAATGGTTGAAAAAGAACGTGAAAAATATAAAGAATATTATGTGCTATGACATTCATCAAATGACAAAATACAACAACATAGCTTAATGATTTTAGTAAGTTTTAGTTTTGGTTATAAGATTGAGAGAAAAAAANATCCATAGTATGGAAAGGAAGAGGTAGCAGTGTTTGTTTAGACNGAGGACAGCTGGATTAAACATAAACATAGTAACAGGAAGAAAACTGATCCCTTCAGAGTTACTTCTGTGTAAGGCAGAGTTAGGGAAACAGAACAACTGAAAAGTAAGTGGCTAGCACNAAGTTGTTTCTGTGGAATGGTTAAGGCAAACAGAACCTCATTATTATGCCAATTGAAGTGACCCAGGGGGAAATGTGTCTGTTATCTCTCTAATCCTGCTACCTCCTAAAGTCAGATGAACAGCTTTGCTTCAGCTCGGTGAGTGGAAGTTCAGCCTGACTGACTACATTTTGTTTTCTTCCTGGCCTGTTGAGGCTCTGGGAGAGTGCTTAATCCGAAACAATGTTCTCTTGCAATTTTTATTTAACAGACATACAGAAATCACATGCAATTCAAATTCCAATGTTCATAAACAAAGTTTTTTTGNTATTCAAGTTACTTATGTGATTTTATGGTTACCTTCCACACTACAAAACACAGTGAGTAATTTCAACCCAGAAAAAGGCCCATGGAGTTATAATTACTCTTTAATCACTCACCAGAAAATGTTGCCTTTCCCTGGCGTGTTCTGTAATATCTCATGTTCCTCTACAAATTTGTGTTTATTGTTTCTGCCTTGTCATCTCACATCACTATTGATTTGGCTTTCTTTTCTTCAGTATCAAATTTGTCTTTTAGCTTCCAGCTTTGCCTGTAGTTGCTTAGTGATTATATTTGGATACAGAATATTCATCAAATGATAGAGTTTGATATGTTCTTAAATACTAGAGTTCATAAGTCTAAATATGTGAGGGCATGTCCGTTCTGTAATTATCATTTAAACTATATTCAATCAAAAAACCTCAGACTTCATGAACACAGTGTTCTCATGCTGAATTACTATGGTTGTGTGTTATGAAAAAGAAAAAAAGTAATCTTCAACTGATTTTTTATTTACTGTTAAGAATATACTTATGCAGACAAGCATCAACTGTTAGGATCCTGGAGAAGTCCCATAAAAGACCACCATCCACGTATTCGATCAGCAAGAAAATTTATTATTCCAGCCTGGGGCCATCTATTCTACATGAAGGCAAAATGGTGAAGACCCTGAGAGAAATTTTAAACATAGCTAACCAGGCATTCCTAGAGCAGTTAGGTCATTTTAGATATGATTGGCTTAAGAAAGTGGCGATCATATTAGTACATTCTAATTGACTAGAGCTAGTCAGGAGCTGGTTAAAGCTACAGCGTTTCCATTTTGTGACAGGCCTGGACAAGTCCCAGGCTTTGTTCTTGAGCTGCTGTGGGGGCTGGCTCAGGCCTGGTACTACAGGCCTCCTCATCCTTGCTGTTGGGGTGTTGGAGATTGATTATCCTTCGTTCT
>LZPO01118925.1:0-12711 GCA_001675575.1 Neotoma lepida | reverse complement strand
CATGGGTAGCTTATAGAAACCTGGCTTTGCAAGTCTCAGTTCAGAGTCACACAGATCTGTCAAAGAGCAAGCAATGGACTCCAGGTGCTTCTTATGTTTTCAAGCAAACACACTTTCCAACCAGGGAATTCTCTCAGGTATAGAGACACATAGACCTACTTTCACCTCACCCTGTAAGCATGCAGAGCACGCTGGATATTGAAATAGTGTATTAAGGCTGCTGGATTCAGCAGATAAAAATCACAAGATATCCAGTTAAATTCAAACTGTATATAAGCAATTTATAATGCATGTGTGTACCATGTGATATTTGGAACATACTTAATACCAAAAAATATTTATTATTATTATATAAAAATTATTGTTATTTATAATAACAAATTATTGTTATGTATTTAGAAATTACAACCAACAAGGCATCTGATGTTTTACCTGGCAACTCTACTCTTCATTGGAAATCTGTATGTGGTGAATGCAGACACTTCCACCTGACATGAGTCGTGGCACCCTGAAGGGTCTAGGGATTGGACATGCTCTTTCTTTCTTCCATGTTGAGCTTTGCCTAGATAAATTCTATCTTACATCTGCACAGTGTAGTGTTAGCATTATTCATCCACTATTCCCTTGCAAACATGGAAAACTGATTTATTTATAATTCCTATCATATTAATAAACTATAACCAAAAATTATAGTATATTGAGTAGGAAATATTCCTGACGAAGGACACAGACTCAAGTTTTTACTCTACCCATTATCTGTCTTTGAGCAAGAATATGTGTCTCTTTAGGCCTTGGATGAATTGACTTTCACAGCCTCTACAGTTCCAACATTTTAGATTTCCAGGATCCTGTGTAAACTAAAGTGTGTCGCCTTTTTAATGGTGAAACCAAGGTCATGTTTACATATTTCAGAAGCAATACTTACAGCTACATCAAAGAGCACTAAAGTACTGCCTATAAGATGGTCTTTATATTTTCAAGACTCACTAACTTACATAGACAAGCTAATGTCATCATCCTCCTACCTCAGACTTCCACATAGTGTTGCAAATTCCCCACTATGCCTGTATTGATGATGATCATTATATTTGAATAAAGTTTATCTATTTAAAAATATACCTGCAGGTTAATGATATACCTAAGATAATTTCACAAATTCTAGCTGTAGATAAAAATACATTATTTTGCTACTTTGCTATTTTTCCACATATAAATTTTAAAGATTTATTTGTATTTTTACACACATGCACAAACACTTTGTGTGTGTGTGTGTGTGTGTGTGTGTGTGTGTGTGTGTGTGTGTATACACATGGACACATGTATGCAGGTGTGTGTACAGGCCAGAAAAGGGTTTCAAATCCCTTGGAGCTGGTATTACAGGTGGTTATCCTCTGCCCAACATGAATGTTGGAAACCAACTCAGGTCCTCTGTAAGAGCAGCAAGTTCTTCTAAAAACTGAACCATCTCTATATCTTCTACCCATATGTAATTTTAAATATCTGTGATTATCTGGAAAGCCAGTAATGAATCACATTTTTTCCAAACCACTCCAAAGCAACTGTTAGACTTACTAATCCATCCACATGAGAACTCCAAGATAATATAAATTAGTCACAGGTGTGATGACCTATGATCTAGATCTGTATATATCTATGCAGGTCTATGAATGCACAAAGTATAATTCTAACTTCTCTATGAGATTCTGTTGGAAATCCGATTCCCTGCACAGAGATGATCAGGAGCAAAGCATCCTGCCTTCCATTAACTAACTTGCTGTTGCCAACATAATCACAAATGCCTTTCTGTACTTGAGTGCTGTGCTCCACCAAAATCTAGATGCCAGGCACTCATTTTAAGTGCTTAAGTAACATATAAGGGAGAAAGCACTTCATCACCAATTTGATGAAAATGACATAAAGTTCAGCAATTTCAAATTTGCCACAAAACATGGATCAGAATGCTACAGGATTTTCCATAAAATAGAGTACTTTAGTTAAATCTGGTTTAAATGCCAATTTGGAATATAATTGCTAGCTCATCTGAAGTATTTTTGTTTAGTAAATCTGGCAAACCTATGTGGACTATCTAATAGTTGGTATTTGCCAGCTTACACATTTCCTTTTTGGTTTTTGTTTTGTTAATTGTTTTTGAGAATTTCATATAGGAACACTGTATTTGCATCAATTTTACTCCTCTCTATCTCCTCTCCAACTTATCATATGCCCCCACTCCCTCTCAAATTCATGACTGCTTCTTTAATTATTGTTACATATGCATAGTATATGCATATATATATATAACAAGTACACAAATGCACACACATCTACTGAGAACACAGCTTACTGAGGCCATTCAGTGTCATTCATAAGTGCATACATTTAAGGCTGACTATGATTGGACAACCTATCAGGGAGCTCATCCCTGGAGAAAACTGACATTCCGCTCCCTCTCTTAGCAGCCAATGACGCCCTTCCCCTAAGGGCGGGAACTTGTGACATTCCTCATCCCTGTTGCTGTGTCAACTGCCATTATCACTATGCAGGTCTTTATGCTAGCCATATTGCATTCATGGGTGCAGCTATCCTGCCATGTGGAGAAGATACTCTCTAGCAGTAGGCACCCTGGTCCTCTTGCTGTTAGAATCTTTCCTCTCCCTCTTCCACAATTCTTCCTGAGCCTTAGGTATAGATGCATCAATTGTGGCTGAGCTTGAAACTGTCTTTTCAAACTTAAGGCCTGATCAATAGGAGGGAATTTATGTCTGACACTGTAAATCTAGTCAGCTCCCTATGGTAGTCATGGACCCTAGAGACAACCTGCTATTGCCATTATCCTAAACAAATATAATCTCTAACTGTATTCTAAATAGTTATTCTTTCTGTTACTCACAGATAAGTGTAGTTCTCACCCCTCATTAAAGAAAGTTTATTTTTGTAACTGATGTACATTGTTACAGAGATCCATAACTGGTCGAACAGCAGTCATCTTTTCTCTAAAACATGTGTTTCTATCTTTATTTTCATCCTATAGGTGAGAGGTTAGACCTATTGCCACCATGAAGAGATGAGTAAGTTTCTGTGTATGTGTGTGCATGTATGAGAGTGTATGCATGTTCTCCTGAGTATAGCACACATGTGGAAGACACAGAGGACAAAATCAGGTGTCAGTCCTTTCCTTTTACCTTGCATGAGACATCGTCAGTTGTTTGTCACTGTGTGTGTCAGGCCAGCTGGCATAAAAGTTCTGGAGATTCTCCTGTCTCCAACTCATACTTCTCGTTAACAGTATTATGGTTACAGACTCATCATGTAGCACCAGATTTTAACACAGATTCTTGGGATTCAAACTCAGCTTCTCATACTTATATGCAAAAGCTTTCCCTACTGAACCCTCTCCCCAGACTGTCATCATTTTCTGTACCATCAACATCATTTGCTTTATCAAATCATATTCCTACTGTTAGAAGTCTGAAAACATGCATTTGGTAAAAATTAATACCTTCATACCTGTGAGTAGTTTATGAGGAGTCCACTTAATAAAACATTCCTTTTTTTCACTTCCTTTGCCAAGTCCCTAATCCACATCAGGCTTTCCATCTCCTGGGTGAGTGATGTGAAGTCAAGGCAATGCACCTGCGGACACAAGCACAGTATTGTTCTCTTTAGCATTCCTCTTGGAGAAAAATAAAACACAATTGCAATACTCTATTAATTGTGTTAATTCATGTTAATAATTCTCAATGTCTTTTAGGCAATAAATACCTAATAATACCTAATAGCAAGAAAAGTAAGCATTTTTCAAAAAAATTGAAAGCAGAAAGGCCAGCTGATAGTACAGGATGAGAAGATGTGACCTTGGAACCTTGGGCTCTTCTCCTCCTCTACCTCTGCTTCCCTGAAAAGTCATTAAGGTAGAATTTCAGCTGCTATAGCTCCTGTCTAGTGAGTACAGCATGGCTAGAACTGTGAATGCACTATAAATGCTAGACTTTCCACCAATGTGGTTTAGCTTCTAAATCGGTGTTTAGAATCCAGGCCCTCAATGCCCACTAGCTACAGCAAGAGATGTTGGTTCCTATTTAGAAGTCCTATAAAGGATGGCTCAAAAACCACATTAAAGTTGATGAATTGAAGAGATTCCTTTATATCACTGATCAAACTACATTTCCAAAGTCTCCTTCCCATGGATTTGTAATATTTGAGTGAACCCGAATTGCTGGTAATAGGCTTGCAAACAAAAAGCTAGCTAACTTACCAAACTCTAGATAATTGTACAAATTGCAGTCACTGACAGAACATAAAGTTAGGGTGTTGACTAGCAGGTATAAAATCCTGTCCTTAATAATGATGGCATAGACTGTACACCTTGGTTTTAAACCACCTTGCCTCAAAGACCATTCCTGTATGATGCTTAAGGCTTCAAAATTTGATTAAACTTTTAGATATGTGTAAGTACCAGTATCATACAAACACCATAAAATGCTTCTGGGTTGCTATGGTCCCACCACAGCCTGGGTTCAAGGCCTGAGATGGGGAAGGGGCATGCATGTGAAGAAATAAAGTAGTGTCCGACCACCAGGTGAGCTTCAGACAAGTGGCCAGCCCCAAACAGCTCCAGTTGTCTTTACTAATATTTCAAAAAGAAGCATGTTTTTCCCACCCTGCAGCATTAACTTCTGGTAAAAACAAATATGTCAAATATGTTTTTTCCCCTAACCTTTACATCAAAACAACTTTTAAACCAAAAACAACATTCAGCATTTTGCTAGCTTGGCTAAATATCGAGCCATACTCACCATGTCCTTACAAAGTTAAAAAGTAATAAACATAGGCACACATTTTCAAGAACTACAATATCATTCAAAACTTAACACAGCATATTTGTAGAAATATGGGTGATCTGCCATAAGCTGATTGCAGAGTTAGCTTGCACTTCTTCAACTGCCCTTTAACTTTTATTGTCTCTGATCCTGTCAGCACTGAATCAGAATAGTTCCCAGGGTCTGGAGTGACACCTAGTATTTCCAGATAAGAAACCTGAGAATTACCAAAGAATTTTAAGGGAAAATATTTGAGAAAAAATGGGGTTTCCAGGAATGATCACATCTGTCCAACACATGACTGACAAAGTGATACTGAAAACCACCAAGAGAATCATCAACATTATGAGAGAGAAGACAGCGTACAAGGCCATGTGGTCCCAGCAATATCCTGTGCTGTCCTGAAGTCCACTGGTCCTTGCCGAGTGAGAGATTGTCTCCTTGGCTCATGGAGACCCATTGGACAAGCACTCATATGCTGATCCGAAACTAGGCTACATGGCTCCCAACATTGGCTAACATGTCACCCATAATTTAGTGTGTCTGGAGTGCTTTGCTTTTGGAATGAATGACCTGGCCAACATGATTGCTCACTCATTTAAGTATATGAAGAATAATTTTTTGTTTAGTATAAATTTTACCAAATACTTTTCAAGTTTTTTAAATCTCATATTTAAAGAGTGGGGAAATTGTTCCTAGGGGGAATTTCTCAAATAGTGACCACACAAAGGTGCTTTAATTCAAATTATAGCTCTCATAGATATTTAAAATGCAGAAAGGAGAAAGAATGGGAATGTGGATAACCTTACTAGAGAAAGGATGATGATCACAATGAAAACAGAACTCTGCATAGGAAAGCTACTAGGAAGTTAGCACAGCAGAAAATGCACCTGCCAGGGTCTGATGCACCTCTCTGGAAAGTCTGACCTGGGATCAGGTGCACATTTTTAGTTTTCCAGGAAGAACAGAGGAGTCTTCTTGCCTCTAGAAAAGCATATGTTGAGGACACTCTTCCCTTTACGTTTAAGGTTATAATTCCCTGTTTTCCTTGGAAAACTTGCCTATGAGCTGATGTCATTTCCACACTGGCCAATACCAACTCAACTTACCAACCACTTACCAACACAAAGATAGGAACTGTTCTTACAAAACACACATTGCAGCAAAATCACCATGGTTGGAACCAATAATGTGGTACAGCTGTTTCTAGAGCTGCTTTGATTCATGAGATGTGTCACCTGGAACTAGGTGATTGCTATTCCAACTACAGATCTGTAAAATGAAGCATGCCCAATGGCTAAGATGTTATGTAAAAAAACATAGGTGAAAGGTTCAGATCCCAACCATAAATATTACTACATGCTGAGCCTTGTGCTACCAATACAATAAACTCTTTTAAGAATACAGATATATATCATCAGGTTAATAAAATTTAACCATGAGAAATAGGCTGCCACTCAATACTCATTTACCAGATACAAAGACCTAATGATATTTTAAAGATGAGGACAATCTCCAATAGATGTTCTCACTAATGACATAATCTATTAAAAACAACACTTTTGTATTTATTTAGTTGTGCATCACAGTGCATGTGTGGAGTCTGAGGACACCTTGCAAGAATTGGTTCTCTCTTTCTACCACATGGGTTTCAGGAATCAAACTCATACAGTTGGGCTTGGAAGCAAGAACCTTTACCCATTGAGCCATCTTGTGGGCATTAATACCATGATTTTAAAAGCACATTATATTTTATATAGGACTATTAAATTAGACCTTCTATTTATTTTTGTGTTTGCATGTTTGTTTTTTAGAGACAGGGACTCACTATGTAGCCCTAGCTGGCCTGAAATTCCCTCTGTAGACCAGGCTGGCTTTGAATTCACAGAGATCTACCTGCCTCTCCTTCCCAAGTGCTGGGGTTAAAGATGTACACACTATCCCTGGCTAACTCTGAACTTCTAAAATACACCAACCATTTACATAATTCCAATGGAAAAATTCAACTGGTGCAAAATCATAAGTGAATTTAATTTTTAAAAGCCGGACAGGATTATATACAGTTACAGCAAAGAGTTGCAAAATACTCATAACAACTATGAAGAGATATAAATGTTTTATGTTAATAAAGTAAAATGGCACTTTGGGCAAGTACATACCAATTGAAATTTAGCAAAATATTTCACCAAGTGTGAGTCCTGAAAATGTGCAAGAATACATTAAGCATATATATGTATATTTACTGTATATTTACATATATATGTATATATATATTTAATATATATTTAACCAATTTGGACTATTCATTAATTCAAATACAAATTATATTCAATAGTATTTCCTCATTAGCATGGTATTTTCAAATTCTTTTACATGCAAACATAAAGAAAGATGAAGCTGTCTCCTTCTGCCCTACAAAAAAGACTGATTTCATTGAAGTAGAGGGTAAACATTTCTTTGAGTGAAGTAGCAAATGGCTTATGTATTTAACCTTGGACAGCTCCATGGGTGGCAAGGGCTCTGGCCCCAACTGTTTGCACAGCCCATCTGCACCTCCTACGTTATACACTCAATCCTACACATGCTTTAGATTTCGTGAATGACCTTCTAATATATCACTGGTCTTAGATGAATTGCAATTAATGTTTAATAACTTCAAATGTGATTTTCATTCATCTCTAAGGACAGGTACATTTGTTAAAGAAGCAGGACTGAATATTAAGTATAATAAAACTCCAACTTGCCACTCTTAAATCCATCATTCATGTTTCCAGGAAGGCAAGAGAAAGAAGTCAAGATTTGTAGTATGAGGGGAAAGAGACTGTTATTTGACTAAGGAAAAATCTAATTTTTGTAGCTTAAATGTATCCAAGTAACACATTACTCAATGCCAAAAGGAGTGGAAGGAAGGTGGCCAGGAAAAAAGTACTGGTAATTATCAAATAAGTGACTTAGGAAGAAACAGAGATAGACCAGTGAGTTTGACACAATAGATAATATATAATTATCCACATGTGTACAAAAAAATAAATTGGGTAAATTAGGCTCAGCATAGCCAAAACGTGACTTTTCAAGAATGCATGGGATACAGTTAACAGCTGGTGGAAGTGACCAGTGACTAAGCAGATCAAAGCATGGTTTATCTGCAGGATCACAGGAAATCTTCAAAAACTTTCTACTTGTGTCAACTATTTAAGAATTATATGAAATCTACTAGTGAAAATTACTTTAATTTAATGAACTGTACTTAAAAAAAGAAAGGAAGAAAGAGAACGAACAAGGATGAGTGTTCTCACCACACTGCAATGACTGTTTCACTCAGAGCAAGTTTCAATGTCTTCATGACAGTCAAGACATAATTTTGATAAATGGATACAAATTAAGTTACAAACTATCAGGAATACCCAGGCCAAATTATTAACAATAATTTGTTTTTCACAAATTATTTTAAAAAATTTTTTAAAAGCTGTTTTTCACAAACCAACACCAATGCTAGCAGACTGGGAAATGATAGCTTCCAACAAAAAGGCAGTAAATATGAAAAACATTTTGTATGAAACTTTATCCACACAAAGGTTTTAAAGTTTCTTTTGATTTAAAAACTTTAAAGAATAAGTGTTTTATATAAGTCCTAATGTTATAGTGCAGAGCACACTGTTTTCCACATCCTTATTTTAGGGGTCAAAGTAACAGAACCAGAACTTTGTGTTTTAGACATGATTTTTTAGAGAAAAAAAATTACAAGCTTTAACTAAAATTAATTTCTTCCAATTATTTCACAAAGTGGTCCAACTTATAAGAACATAGCTTTAGGGTTAAGAGGTATCACAGTAGTTAAAAGTCCATGTTTCTCTTCTAAGTTCGGTTCCTAGATTCTACACTGAACAGCTTACAATAGCCTATAACTTTTGCTCTAGATGATCCAAATCCCTCTCCTGGTCTATACGGGCATTTGCATGCATGAGAGAGGAGGGAGAGAGAGACAGACAAACAGACAAACAGAGAAATATTTTTTTAAACGCTTTTACATTTTTTTCTATGCACATTTGTGCATCATGTGCATGCAGTACCCATGGAGGTCAGAAAAAGGCATCAAATTCCCTACAACTGTAATTACACACAGTTGAAAGTCATCCTGTGGGTGCTAGGAATAGAACCTGGGGACTCTGGAAAGCAGCCAGTGCTCTTAGCCACTGAGCCATCTCTCCCACACACATTTTTCTTAAAAGAACATAACTTGGCCACCAATATTATAGGAAAATGATTGTATGCATTACACACAACTACAAGTATTAACACAGCTGGACCATCTGTAATAAATATTAGAAAGAAAAGTGAGAAGCAATACTAGTCATTGATATGAGGCATTTTGTACATAAATAACAGCATTTTGTACATAAATAACAATATTCATTTTATTTTTTTTCCCTAGAGAAAACTATCGAGACTATGAACTGCCAAAGTAATTAGTTACAGGTCTGTGAGTCTTTAAGAGTCTCCTATACCATGTACATTCAAATGCTCTTCCTCTTGCAGTGGGTTGGCCTTGGGAAACATGCCTTAGAAAATGGAAATATCATTAAGTCAAAATGTATATATTTAATATCCCTATTCATTCAGATATTATAGCTTAGCATCACAGTGTGGCATATGCATGTCTGATAGGAGCATGCTGCCAGCACTGGGAGCATGGCACAACATTATCAATGACACATCCAGACAAAAAGCAAAACCCCAAATCCAACATTCAAAGAATGGTTTCTTCTGAGTCGAGAGCAACTTTCTATAGTCATAAAAAGTTTAAAACTCTCATGTCCAAATGTCTTAAGTTGGAGTAATTTGTGTATTTTTGTGACTTGCCAAAATTTTGTTTTATATAATGAAACTTAAAAGTTGTCTGTAGGTGATCTTGATAAGCATTATGTGATTTTTAAAAGATGATTAATTTTTTTTGAAGTCTACTCATCAGTGAAAGCAGCTGTATGTATTTACACCATCAACCACAAAGTCCACTAGATACTACCTTGAACTTGTGGGAAAAGATCCAGGTATATCTATCTGTGGTGATATATTGTACATCCCAAAAAAACTTATCTGGGGATCAGAGGACACAGCCAGCCACTAGATTAGACATAGAGGCCAGACAGTGATGGCACACACCCTTAATCCTATCACTCGAGAGACAGAGATCTATCTGGATCTCTAGATCTCTGTGAGTTCAAGGCCACACTGGGAATAGAGCCAGGCATTGTGACATACACCTTTAATCCCGGCACTTGATACCTCATGTCTTTGCTTGGGAAGGACACACACCTTTAATCCCAGGAAGTAATATGGCAGAACACAGAAAGGTATATAAGGTGTGAGGAAACAGGAACTCAAGCTCTTGAGGCTGAGGATTTCATAGAGGTAAGAATGTGGCTGGTTGTTCTGTTTCTCTGATCTTTCAGCTTTCACCCCAATATCTGGCTCCAGGTTTTTTATTAATAAGACCTTTTAAGATTTGTGCTACATATATCTATACTACTTTTTTACATATATACTGAGTTAATATGATTCAAAATGGAAAACAACATTAAATGGACTTTTCAGAAGATAAAGTATCTGGATTATGGAGCGAAAACACAACATGTTCAAAGGTACAGAAACCCAAAAATGCAGGTATATGTTCTATATAAGCAATACTAAGGGTGTCTCCACAAGCATTTTGAGCCTTCATCTGAGGTATGTGTGAACTTATCAAATAACCTCAATCATTAAAATGGTTTAATCTTCTAAGTTAACCATTATCATTTAAAATGCCAATAATTTTAAAGACATTCTGTAGACCTTCATGATCTATCATGGAAGCATCGTGTGCACAATTGAGAAAAATGTGTATTTGGCTGTTGGAGGGACAACTCAGTATATCTGTTAATTTAATCTAGGGAACAATTTAAGACTAGTGTTTCCACACAATCTTTCTCAGTGATCCATCTACTGCTTGACATGCAGAAGGTATTAGAATTCCCTAATACTGCACTGTACTTCCTCTTTTTTCAGATCTATTCATATTTACTTTATAAACTGCAATACTCTAATGCAGACTATAGATGTATTTACAAGGCCATAATTTTGCTGAAATGCCTCATTCATTATGATTGATGTCATGATCTTTGACAAATATTTAATTCAAGGAGATGATTGATATGTTGTTACTACTATCATCTCTTTAATGACTCTCAATTCAAGCTGTCTCTCCCCACATTGCCCTTTTCACCATACATCCCTCCCCATTCCCACCTGATTCTCTCATTCCTATTCCCACAATACCCCAGTTCATTCAAAAACATCTATTCTATTTCCCCCTCCCAGGGAGATCCAAGTGTCCCCCCAAATTCCTTCCTATATACCTAACTTCTATGGGTCTGTGGATTGTAGCTTGATTATCATTTACTTAACAGATAATACACACTATAAGTGAGTACATACCATACTTGTCTTTCTGGGTCTGGGTTACCTCACTCAAGATGATTTTTTCTAGTTTCATCCATTTGCCTGCAAATTACATGATGTCATTTTTTAACAGATAAGTAATACTCTATTGTATAAATGAACATTTTCATTATCCATTATCCATTCTGTTGAAGGACATCTTGGTTGCTTCCAGTTTCTGGATATTGTGAATAGAGGAGCAATGAACACGGTTGAGCAAGTGTTCTTGTGGTAGGATGAAGTGTCCTTTGGTATATGCCCAAGAGTAGTATAGCTTGATCTTGAAGTAGGTCTATTCACAACTTTCTGAGGAACCACCATATTGATTTCCACAGTGGTTGAACAAGTTTGCATTCCCACCAAAAATGGAGGAGTGTTCCCCTTTCTCCACATCCTCACCACCATGATCTGTCACATGCGTTTTTGATCTTAGACATTCTGACAGATGTAAGATGGAATCTCAAAGTAGTTTTGATTTGCATTTCCCTGATGACTAAGGATGTTGAACATTTCTTTAAGTGTTTCTCAGCCATTTGAGATTATTCTGTTAAGGTATGTTTAGATCTGTATCCCATTTATAATTGGATTATTTGGATTTTGATATCTATTTTATTGAGTTCTTTATATATTTTGGATATAGTCTACTATCAGATTCAGAGTTGGTAAAAATCTTTTCCCATTCTATAGGCTGCCGCTTTGTCTAAATGATGGTGTCCTTTGTCCTTTGTCCATGAAGCTTTTCAGTTTCATGAGGTCCCATTTATTAACTGTTGATCTTAATGACTGTGCTATCCGTTTTCTGTTCCGAAAGTCTTCCCCATGCCAATGAAGTCAAGGCTATTCCTCATTTTCTTTTCTATCTGGTTTTATGTTGAGGTCTTTGGTCGATTTGGAGTTCAGTTTTGTGCAGCATGATAATTACTGATTTATTTGAATTCTTTTACATGTACACATCCAGTTGACTAGCACCATTTGTTGAAGATGCTGTTCTTTTTTTATTGTGTATTTCTGCCTTCATTATCAAAAGTCAGGTGTCCATAGGTTTGTCAATTTATGTCAGGGTCCATTCGACATCTGCCTTTATGCCAGTACAATGCAGAGAAAGACATATGTGTCCCATAAGTTTGGGTATGCTGTGTGTTCATTTTCATTGAATCCTAGAAAATCTTTAATTTCTTTATTTCTGTCTTATCCCATTTTTCATTCCATTGAGTGTTGTTCAGTTCCATGAGTTTGTCAAATTTCTGTTGTTTCCCAGTTTTAATCCATAGTAGTCTGGTAGGATGCAGGGAGTTACTTCATTTTATTTGGATCTGTTGAGACTTGTTTGTGTCTAGTATGTGGTCAATTTGAAGAAAGTTCCATGAGGTGCAGAGAAGAATGTATAGTCTTTTGTGTTTGGGTGAAATGTTCTGAT
>LZPO01118924.1:0-12726 GCA_001675575.1 Neotoma lepida | reverse complement strand
AAAGTTGGGAAAATTTGGAGAAAGTCAGACACATCTTGCTTACAGCTTTGAATCCCTCACCTGGCCCTTATTCCACCCCCCCATGCTATGACTACTCTTTTTAGACTTCAGAAGAGATGCCCAAAAAGTTAATGGCCATGGTAACCACTCATACTACCATGGAGCTCAAGTGTACGAAAGTGTGTTTGAAACAATGGCTGCGACCTAGTCATGTTAAGCTCAAGTGGCATGGAACCTCTAAGAAATAAAGAAAGAAATTTCCATACTGGCAGAGGTAATTGCTGTGGGTCATGATTAGGAAATACAAGTTGTGGGTAGGAGGAGCAAATCTGGAGTCCAGGAGAATAAGTGTAATAGACCTTTATGCTTCTCTGTTTGCCATTAACAGGAAAGGAAAATTGGAGCATCTGTGGCTTGTCAGGCACACAGTAATCAAGGATCTAAATCAAACACCAAAGGCACAACTAGCTGTAATACTGACTGGGGATGAATTTGTGGAAAGTTGGGTAATACCAAATCAATACAAACTATTGATTTGGATTCAGCTGCTTCAATGTATAGTATCTTTTACTCCACAAATACTTTATACTGAATCTTTGTAGAGAATGCTGGAAACTGCCTTTAATGTGGCTTTATGACAAATTTGCCTTGATGGAAGGCATAAGTCAATGTGTTTTGTGTGAATGGACTCTACCAGAGGTCTCTTATGTTCCAACACACATTCTTTTGGCCACACTATTTATGATTCTTTGTTCTGTTGTTATAGCCAACTCCTCCTTGGATTGAACCATATTCTCACAGATACAGTACATGCTGTACTTGCTTGTGTCTCAAGGTTCATTAATGCTGGGTGTAGAGCCCTCTCCAGCAACCTACTGACCTCTTGCACGTGGATGACAGAAATGAAACAAACACAATGCTTCTGGAACTGCCACGTGATATATAAGAATTAATTCCATCAGTGTAACTCTTGGGCAGAATGATCACAGTGCATCAATGATGCTCCTCAAATTTCCAATGGGATTGAGTACCAACCACTCTACTACTGATGGCCATAGTCTGTTTAACAATGCATCTTTGTATGGGATGCTTCTTTTCTAATTCATTGTCTCTGATGGTTGTGCTTCCAAAAAAATGAAACCAATGTTCCAAAAGATTTATTAATCCAGCTGGCCACCCTGGGGGGGAAGCCTGTACCCCAACAGGTATCCCATAATTGCAAGAACAATGATTTCATGCAGTACCAATGTCTACTGTCTCACCTGTCTTTTGTAGGGTTATTTACCTCAGAATAATCCAGTGGTGACTTGAACAAATTCTTCCTTAAAACAAACAAACAAAAGAGCAGCACAAAAGGAGAAATATAAAACATGAAAAGAAAATAACTTCTACTAAAAAAGATGAAGTATATGACAGGTTAGGAAGCAGTCTTGAATGATAAATGGAAATTTAGATAATTAGACTATTGTAGTGTTTGGCAGTAGCCATTGTGCTGGGGAGTTATAATTAGGTATCACTGTGGTGCTAAGGCAGTTTTAGAAATTAAGTTATCAGCAGAATTGCACTCTGCAGTCAGCTTCTCACTCTTAGAATGTCAAAGCCTGAGTGGACCTGAGCTACCTGATGTTCTAAAAAGGCTCTGTAAGAGAAGGCGTGCTGCGTGGTCACAGGTATGTCCATTATCTCAGCCAAAATGGTGTCACCCTGCTTGAGTTCTCTATTACCCAATTGGAAGCTGGATGATTTCGGCTAAGTCTCTGCTCACTAAATGAAATAACATGTTTAAGACATCTAACAGACTTCTATTGCTTCACCCTCAGCGAACAGAGAAAGGCCAAACTCATTTCAATCATTAAACATAAGAAGANCAGAAAATATTCTTTTAAACAGTTCTATGCATTCCAAGAGCAACTGGAACTATATTGAGTGTAACCAAAGTTTTTTGAATAATTCATGCTCTGCTCAGCTTACCTTACTGGATACAATTGAAAATTGGCCACATTGATTTCTTGCCCGATGAATGGTGAGACCTCATTTATCTGACGTCATATGGGAATGAACTGCTCATAGGACCGTAGAATTTCAGAGCCAGAGAAGACCTTGGAGATTGTCTAATCTAGCTCCCTCATTGTAAATAATTATAATAATTACAACAATAACAACAGCTGTTTGAGCTCTCTCCATGTTTCATATTCCATTCACAGTGTTTTGCAAGCACTGTGCCATCTGGTTTTCAGAGTAATCCTATGAGGTAGATACTTCTCTTTCCATTTTACAGTAAAGGAATATGAGGCTTAGGGAGATGAAAGGAACAGAAGGCTACATAACCTCAAAGCCACACAACAGTCTTGGAGTTGAGCTCAAAGATCTGCTCTAAGCAAGTGCATTGTTCTGAGTCACAGATGTCCTCTCACTCACTCCTTCAAAGTCACTTACTTACTAAGCATCTGTGGCCAGACTAGACTCCAGTCTCCTGTTCTTAGACATCCTCTATTCATATAGATGTTTGCGTAATCAGATCCTTTGCATAAATGAACTGTTTTCCTTTCTGTAAACACCGAAACATTTTTATTTAAGCTTTTTGATGAAAATTACACTGAAGTTAAGTCATTAAATACAGTTGCCATTTACTGTTGACTCAGGCTTCACAGTCACCTACATCAATCATTGGATTATACTTCAAAGCACAATATTCTCTACAGAAGATCCCAGAAAACTAACTTTTCATTTCTCCTTTTACAACTGATAAGTCTTTCCTATATTGTCACCTGGGATGTCATAAATTGTAACAACATGTATTTTTGTCCTAATGCATAGAATATAAATTGTTGTTTGTATCTGTGATGGATTTGAAGCAATACAGGCAGGAATTTTCAAAATTGAATGCTTTAATTTTTTTTAAATGAACTATCACATAGAGTTGGTAGCTATCTATTTATTTTCTAACAAAGTAGAGATGGCCAGAGGGAGGAATATATGTAAGAGAAAAGGGAAGATGTGAATGGCTTCAAGAATGAGAGTGTTAAGTTCTGGGGCATGGGACTATCTTAAATATCACCCAGAGGGAGTTAAGATTTCAAAATAAGCAACTATTGAGCAAATACAATCAGAAACAACCAGAGACCACATTTTCAAGTAATTGGCCAACTCGTGCTTTTAAAACCTTAACTTTGATTTACCTGCCAGCATCATTGGGAGGAATTTAAAGAAGCAGGTGATGAGGAAATATTATCCAAAGATGTTCGGCTCTGGTAGGGGGTTGGCTATGAGGGGGCAGTAGACCCAGAGACGTCAGAATGGNACCATGTAATTCAGAAACATAAGTCTCAGCAGAAACCACTAACTTCACTCTTGTGATGAGAAGGTAGAAACAATCAACAGTGAAGTCCCCTCCTGGCCTCTAAGTTGTCATTTTGAGGCCATGCTAGGATTTTCCCCTGAAATATCATCTACCATATATAAGCAAATAATTATAAATAAACTCCTTGGACTTACATCAGCAGAAATTATGGAAAAATGTTCAAGGGCCTTTTATTACCCACCTCCCATGGTATGCTCATAGATTTAGATTCTATGAGGAAAAACGAACACATTTAAAAGCAGCCTTTCCTGTCAGCCTGTTTTCATATAGAAACAGCCACAGAAAGGTTTAAAATATACATATACATAAACAACTAAGTTAGTGTAGAGATCTGCAAATGGATTTCCAGACCCTTGGAAAACTATAACCACATTATGAAGGATATGCATGTATTTGTTAAAATGTTTAAAGTGTTTAATTTTATTTTTAGTTGAATGAAAACTCAAAAGGTTTTATGTCATCCTATAAAGAAATGGTTAACCTGAACCAAACTAGTGGGAACTCATGAACTTTAGACCAACAGTTGTGGAGCCTCCATGGGACTGGACTAGGCCCTCTGCATCAGCCAGACAGTTGTGTAGCTTCATCTGCTTAAGCATCCCCCTGGCAGTAAGATCATGATTCATCCCTGGTGCATGAACTGGCTTTTTGGAGCCCACTACCTATGTTGGGACACTTTGCACAGCCTTGATGCAAGGGGAGCAGCTTGGACCTGCCTCTACTGAATGTATCAGGCTCTGCTGACTCCCCATGGGAGGCTTTACCTTGTGGGAGGAAGGAATGGGGGGATGGGTTGGGGAGGAAGGCTGGAGGGGTGGGAGGGAAGAGAGGGGGATCTGTGGTTGGTATGTTAAATGAATAAAAATAAAAATAAAAGGTTCTAGTATATTATATTAAAAAGTTATATATTCCATTACTCATGTAATCTTGTTATCATGCTATGTTATCAATAGCTAAAATAATAAAAACTATCCTGGACATACATACAAAAAAAAGAAAAGAAATGTTTAACCATATTGAATTTGCACTGGGGATGTCTTTTTTTAATATATGTTTATTACTGTGTACATATCTATGTGTATGTGCGTGCAAGTACCCACAGAGGCCAGAAGAAGGCATCAGACCCCCTGGAGCTGGAGTTACAGGTGGTTGTGAGATGCCCAACATGGGTGCTAGGAACTGAATTCCTGTTCTCTGCAAGAACAGCAAGTGCTCTTATGAGATGAGCCGTCTCCTCAGTCCCTGCTCTCAGGATTTCTCTAAGGAAAAGTTAATTTGATTCCACACATGATGTAAACAAAGTGTTTTCAATGTAAATATATTGTTGACTACTGTCCAGTGGAACATAACACCTTGTGATTTGTCAGGAAATCTATCTCTGAATGTTATTATTGGATTTGTACTAGGGATTTCTTTTTAAATATTCTCTTATTACTGTGTACATATCCATCTGTGAACATATGAGTGTAGGTGCCCACGGAGTCCATAAGAGGCCATCAGATATCCTGGAGTTGAAGAATGAGTAAATGTAGGAAATATTCCCTGACTTTATGTGGAAGAAGAACACAGAGACTGTTTGACTGAAAAGTTGGTCTCTGAAAACTGACTTGAAAATTTAGTTTTAGTCTAATATGATAAGTTTTGTAAGATGCAATGATTAAAGCCAGCGTAGATGGCCTTGTTTCAGGCTTCTTGAGTCACATAAAGTTTCAGAATTCACATGTCTATCCCTTCCCCTGCTGGGATTAGTGTATGTGGATTTCCTCTTCTTTGTCCTATGTGCTCATACCCCTCTGTGTGAAGAGCTGTGATCAGGATACCAGGGCTGCCTCTTGATGTATGAAATGGGAAGATAAAAGATATCAGATCCCTTTCTCTTGGCAAGGCTGCCTTGAAGTCTGCTACTGTATGTTGCTGTTGATCAGAGAGCTGACAGAGGGTAAATATTAATCTATCTTTACTGTCTGCAACCTACTGTGGTAGCTCAGACTTCTGCCTCTGCCATCTCCCACCCACAGATGGCTGTTTTGGGTTAAGTGGGGAAGAAAGTTCTACAAAGGGATACAAAGAACTTGAGTGCATTAAGATATTTCATGGAAAAATTCACCTTCATTAGGCACTTATAAGATTAAAACTTTAGGGGAAGAAATCCATCCACAGCGAGAACACCAAAGAAATTGGAAAATGATTTAATAGCAGCCATACTGGATTTGAGGAAGCTTTTGTTCTTTTCCCCTTTAGAAATTCTAGATTATTAAAATAGGAAGATNTCTTAGTCTTCCTAATAATTCTGTCTGGCTTCTCATTTTATAGGTAGGAAAATGAAAGCCTCAAGGCGATGGNAGGTGGCATGCAGATGGCCACTCATTCACCCCAGATGTAATTCCAGGTAAAGTTAGATTCCAACTCCATTTCCAATGATAAGTAATTTTCCATTGAGACTTTAATCATTACTTCTTAACCCAGTTGACTGTGACACAGCTGCTGGCCACCTACTGTCATCTATCCATTACCATAATGTGTTTTGGTCTTTTACCTCTGGATGTTTGGTAAATGCCAGACGAGTGAATGTGGGAAACNGAGAGGGGACACTAAGTGGTTCAAGTCAGGTACTAGACTTTGGCTTCTTTTTTCCTACTGGGACTTCTGTCACTGAACTGTCACTTGAGTTTAAGTGAGCAAGGGAAAATCCATGTCTGGGATATTGTTCTGACATGCTCATAAATTCACTTTATCGTGAGAAAGAAGAGCCATGGAGAGGTACTTGATACTTTTCAAGGTGAGGACAGCAGGAATGAACTCTTAACACACAGTACTTCACCTTGGTTATGGGTGTCAGAGAGCGAGAGCATTGCTGTTGTCACAGCCATGTTCTATATCCACCTGGAGGCCACTTTACCTTAAACCTTTAAAGTCCAGTCCACTGTTAGATTGTGTTTCCGAGAAATTGCAGTGAAGCTTCACCCATTATACCTTAACAACATGGCTCATAAAGAAGACCTGAAGAAGCATACAGCTAATGTGGAAGCTCATGGGTGTGATGATATTTTATGTGTGTCCCCCAATAAAATTTACCTGAGAATTAGAGGAAAAAGCCAGCCACTATAAGTAAACAATAGATGTCAGGCAATGTTAGCACACACCTTTAATCCTATCACTTGGCAGGCAGGGATCTGTCTGGATCTCTGTGAGTTCAAGGCCACACTGAAAACAGAGCCAGGCATGGTGGCACACACCTTAAATTCCAACACTAGTTAACCATAGATGTCTGGAGGTCTGTACAGACAGACAGGAAGTGACAGAGCTGGGCAGGAAGAGGAAGTGATGTAGCTGGACAGAGAGAGCAAATCAGATNGCCGAACAGCAAGGCATATAGGTGTGGGTAGACAGGGAGTCTCTCTTTTGGAAGCTGTGGAATTGGTGAGGTGAGNTCAGCTTGTGACTTTCCCTATTCCTCTGATCTCTCAGGGTTTCAACCCCGATATCTGGCTCCATGTATTTTATTTAATAAGACTGTGTAGAAATTTGACTACACATGGGGTCCCACCCATCAACAAAGAACCACTAAGAACTAAAGAATGCTGAAAGCTGGAGAAATAGTATTCTCAAGTGATGAATTCCCAACTGGTTATTCAATGTCCAAATATCAAGCCCATACAACATTAAATGAACTGGACATATCTTTTTTTGTACCTAAAAAGATATATATAGATATATATATATATATATATATATATAATAAAAATTTAGGTATATATATATAATAAAAAGAAGACAAAATTTAGAAAAGGGAGCAAGAGAAGTGGTACCTTGGAGGTACTTAAGGAAGGGGAAAGAGAAAAATGATATAATTAAATCTTAATTTTAAAAATGTAATAATAAAAAGTCTAGTCTTGGAGATAAAGGTTCTTTGAGGGGGCAGGGGAGAGTCTCTGTGTTTCATAATTTTCTTTGGACCTGTCAGAGGTGTCGGTCACTTTACCAAGCCATCAACCCAAAGTCTGTTTTTACTTCAGAACAGTGAGGCAGCCTGGGTACTTCTGGACCTTTCCCTTGTACCTGCAGGAAACCAGAAGGAACTGAGCTCTGTCTTCTTAACAAGTAAAATTCAATGGAACCATGGCAACTGACTCCAATGATCAAATTAATATTCAATCTCAGGGATAATACCAGGACTTCTTATTCTGAACAAGACTAGTATTTGGGGCTGGAAAGGTTTCTAATGTAGGGCTGCTCTGGGCTCTGGTAAGATATTTATGAGTCATACTCACTTCTATCCAGTAGTTGTCAGTAGCACCCCACCAGGTGGTAATGATCAGTTCTCTAGATGTTTTCAAATTCTCTGAGGGGTCAAAATAATATCAAAATATTGAAGTGACACTAGTATTATAATGTCTAAAAATCAAGTGTAGCATCTGCNTTGACAGGGACCTGTCTAATTCTTTACCCCAAACCCTAAAAGCAAGTTCTGATTTCTTTGAACTATGCAGTTAGCTGGTTGACTTCATAGCTATNTCATTAAGCTCTCTGAAACTCTAATGCTTTACCTATACATGGTAATATAAATGAAATTGTATAATGTCAAGTCTCATGGCTTAGGAGAACTAGAATTAATAGTTAACACTTAGAATGCACTTCATGAGTCTGAAGTAAATATTAATAACCATTGTTAGAATCCTTGGAACTGATATGCCTGTGACTATTTATAACTCATCCTAGTGGCTTAGTAGTGTCCCATGCCCTGTGGCCTTTCAAGGAATGGGAAAGGGATAAACATTTAAAGTGTGTTTATAATGATTTCNGCATGCAGAGTAAAACATTACCTCCATTTTGACTTGGAAAGCTGCTTTAAAAGACTCAGTTTGAATNATAAGTTTCCTGCTTCACTCCTATTTATGAATCTCTCAGGAACACGTACAGAGTTCTTGGCCTTTCAGCATTCATTCATGCTCATTTTCCTAGAAATTGATTCTAGAAGGAGTTTACTTTGAGCCATCACATCTGTGAACATTATCAAAATTGGACACTATGTAAACACATTCAGATCATGAAAAGATGCCCACTGTCTCTAATAGTTTCACTAGGAATAAAGTCAGTCTGTGATGAATATTCATTATATTCATTTATATATATTTAAAGATGTATTTGTTTTATTTTATGTGTATGAGTGTCTTGCCTTCATCTATGTATGTGCATCACATGTGTGCAGTGCCCATAGAGACAAGAAGAGGGTACAGATCCTCTGGAACTGGAGTTATAGATAGTTGTGAATCATCATATGAGCAGTGAGAACTAAATCCTNGTCCTCTGCAATAATACCTAGTGCTCTGAACCACTGAGCCATCTCTGTAGCCACCATTACATTTTTAAGACCCACATGAAAATAATGCAAGGTCCCCAAATTCAAACAGGATTCTAGCTCTGACTTTCCCATGATCATTCCCATGATGTTGGAGAAATCATTCAAATTCTTTTGCCCTATGTTTCCTCATTAGTAAAACAGAAGTGATATCCGTCCCCTCTCTGGCATTATAATGAATTAGTATGTGACAAATTGCTTCAGAAAGCCCACCTCTCTATACCACTTAGTAAAGTATTATTCTAGGCCTTGTCACTGAGCCACCACCTTCCTATTAACAGTATTAATACACCTGATATGCTGAAAGACACTCCAGACCTTGTTAAATAAATAGCCCAACACTAATAATTGAAGAGGCAGCTACACTCNGATCAAGCAGGGACCTCATCACCCCTAGATAAGTCCTGCAATTTTCTAGCAGGTGGAATAAATTTTTTTGTACTTAGGAACAGGATGGAACATTATAAAAATACTCAGAAAAACATATTTGTAGCCTGCATACATCATTTCATGCTCTGTCAGAAACAGGAAAATGAACATTCTCTTTGAAATCACTAATGATACAACTATCTAGGCACAAAATATTTTATGAAAACCTGTGGCTCTAACACATGAAAATACACAACATACTTTAAAAATGAAGTCTCAACACCCTTTGAATCTCTGGCCTTTGTTTAGGAAAGCAGGGAGGGAAAATGGGATGGAGGGAGGGAGGAGAGGAGAGAGGACTCTGCTCCAGGTCTGGCTGTGATGAGAATAGTCTTGTAAAATCCATGATGTTATGTTGTAGCCTCAATTTTGTTATAACCAGGAGGGAAAAAAATCTTGTTTCTGGTGCCATCTGCCTATGCAGAGTTTGTGGCACAATGCCTACAATGCAGTCAGATGGGTCCTTAAGTGAATAAATAAATGGAGGAATGGAGAAAAAGGTGAATGAGTGATGAGAAGAAAGAANGAAAGAATACAGGCATTTTGGCTTCTGTAGTTTATGCCAGGAATTCAGGTTCTAAAGCCAGAATGGATCAGCAGAACACACGTCAATATTTGCAAAATAAGTTTATTAATTTCTATTTGGGAAATAGAGTGTTTTGAGAACACTGTGAAAAAAAATCAGTCTNGAGTCTTTANGATCATTTGTCATGATACAGGGACACTGCAGAGAATATACAAGGTTTGAAGAGTGTAGCATAGACAGAGGCTGATGACATGCACATACATTTTCTGTGCTGTCTAATTTCAAAAGGGACACAATCCCTTCCCCATTTGCCATTTGCATAACTTCTTTACATCTCATTCCATCTCCTGTCATAAAGACAGACCTATGCNCTGGCTATCTCAGTTCTGCTATCCATTAGCTTCCAGACAGCATTGCATTGTATGTTAGCTCAGCCAGTGTGTGCCATGTTTTCAGAAGCACAGAGTATATCTATCCTTGGCCCTGAATTTGATTATCTGATAGAGTGCTAATCTGGTGTGGTTCATATTGTGTTTTGTGTATAATGAACATTTCTGCTCTCCTAAGTGTGGATTCCTATGGCTGTTGTAATTCTACTTTCTTTGCTCCCCATCATGTGGCCAAGTAGGATACATTGACCAGGAATGCAGGACAATTATTAGAAGAAAATTGCCATCCTTCTTATGATTAGCCCAGGATAATCAAGGATGTACAGAACAAGGAGTAGAGGTGGAACTTGTCTGTTTCTGTGTGTGTGTGTGTGTGTGTGTGTGTGTGTGTGTGCATGTGCATGCAAGCATGTTTGTGTGTGGTCTGTTTCTGTGTGTATATGTGTGTAGCATGTGAAAGAGATGAGGCTGCACACATTAGAGACAAATTAGAGACAGAGTGAGTATCATTTAGGTTCCCACGACCTCTCTAAGTCCTCTGACCTGCATGCCATGAGTCACACCACATTCTTGTAAAACAAATCAAGGTGGCCTTAACACAAATAATCCCAGGTACAGAAGCCCAAACTGTCATGGCTGATGCAGTCTACCTGAGCTCTTGATATCTATTAACAACAAAACGTGCTTTTCTGTTTGTTTATCTCCCTGATACACCTCTTAGTCCCTCAGCTGACCACTGCCTGCAAACCAGTAGCTCTCACCTCAAGCTTCTGCCTCTCTCCACACAAGTTACTGGCATCATAAATGCACTCTGGCACATCTGGCACAGGTACATCTGTGAAGTGGGTAAGAGTTAATCAGAGTCACCCTGATCAATTCAGATGCAGGTGTCAGTGAATCAATAACCTCTCAACCTATGCATCAAAAGGTCACTCAGAGTCTCTGGTGGGATTGGGCAGAGCTGGTATCCACAGTTACTCCCCTGCTCAGGTGCCTTCTATTCCCTTCTCTCTCCCTGTCTGTATCTTCACTCCTCCAGTTAGACTTCTGAGGACAATCTCTCAAGCAAACTTCCTCCAGCTATGCCTTAGTCACTGAATCTGCTTTCAGGAAACCCATACTTTCTTGTTGTGAAAGGGGTCAGTTACGGGTCAATCCACTCTCAACCTGATCCCAAAAAATAAGTGACTTAAACCATGACGATTTNCTTTTGCTAAATAACATGGCCCTTAATGCTAGATGGCAAGTGATAACCATATACTTAACACAAGTCACCGCAAATATATCTTGAATTTCCATTGAGTATTTGTTTTATTGGGAGGTAACGGCTTTCATGCAGAATATATGTTTCCTTAAGAAGTGCTATCTCTGTAGTAATCTTTCAGAAAATAAAATGAAAATACACTGAGAATACTTGAGTTGCATTCCCAACTTCGGACTTTCACACTTGTAGGATCCTGAATATGGTCTCTCAGAGCTCTGGACCTTGGTTCTTTGACCTATAAAATGTGGGAAAAAATACTTCTCTTGCATGATTCAGAGAAATAAAAGTTTTACGGTGTTCTAATGGCTGAATAATGGGTAGTATTTAAAAGACAGNGAAAACTTTGCATATGGCTTATATCTTAAGGCAATACATACAATGACAAATCAAGTAAAAAAATTAAAAGATCAGGTATTTGGAAATGTCTTTTCTTTCTTCACACTGACATTCTAGTTGGGAAATATTAAACCTAAGAATAGGATTCTTCCATCTTCCAATGCTAGGCTAATTTTATCAACCCTGCCTGAACTTGGAGAGATTTTCCTTTTCACTTAGAAAGTCTAATTGATTGAGTGAGCTTCCATTGAAATACATCTTGGAATGCATTGACCTATATACTCCAGGTTCTTGCTCCTGCTTCTGGTTAAGGCAAAAATGAACATTAGCCTTTAAAATCATGACCTTGTTAAAAATCATTCCTCCAAGCAATGAGCACTAACCCATCATTAAAGTGTTCAAGTTGATTATGTATTTTTCTTAAATATGTCACTTGTCACTGTTTTAGTCCTCATGAGTGAAACTTCACCCCAAGCTTCATATCTGTATTCCAGACAGGCTGATTACAGCATCTTTCCCCTAGACCAGAAGAATATTAGTGCTAGAAGGGGTTGCAGAGATTTCTTCATTTTCTTCTACCTCCTCAGTTCACAAATAAAGAGTGAAACTCCAAAGAAACAAAGTTATTTGCCCAAAGTCACACTGTCAGGAAGATGAGAAAGCTATACCAAGAGTCTGGGCATCTCTTCACCACTTTCCTATAGTATTTAATAAAGCATATTCTTTGCAGTGTTGATTCCTCAGGGAACTGGAAACTACTGACGCCCCTAAGAAAAAGTTTCTGTTGTAAACTAAATTCAGGCAGCCAAGCACATTGTAGAATATTAAAGGGTCCTGAAAATAATATATTACACCTAAAAAGTAAAAAAGTATGTTTGCTGAAGTAACCTTTATGGCATGATTTCTTTTCTTTATTTACTAAACTCAATANTTGTAACTTTACACTTTCTAGGATATTGAATGTGATCTTACAGGTTATTAACATAATATTTTCTAGTAAGATTAAGGTGTATACTCTTACACAATCAAAATGTTCCAGGACAATTGTTAAGGACTAAGTTC
>LZPO01118922.1:0-12756 GCA_001675575.1 Neotoma lepida | reverse complement strand
GTCCACCATGAACTCCACCATAGGCTCTGTCCACCATGAACTCCACCATGCCTTCCCTACTATGAAGGATGAAACCGAGGAAGGATGTCTCTAGAGTACTCCAAAGCCAGCTGCTTCTTTCAGGCATTCTTTACAAGGACAAGAAAAGTGATTCACATGGAACTCTGAGTTCAACGCTCCTAATGAAGCAAAACTATGTTTACCATGAAGGGACAAGATGCCCCTCACCCACTGTCATTCACATACAAATTGTTTACAGGGGTGTCAAAAGCAGTAAATGGAGAATCACAAACAGCAATAATAATGTTAAACTTGTTTCATGTGAAATGTCCAAATGCATATTAACTTGCCTGACCTTTGATGTAGAGTCAAGACTGTGGCCTGGTGTCTTATTCTTTGGACTAGAACTTTATCCCCATCCCCTCCACGTGAATCATGTATTTGATAATTAGGCTGTATGCTATGGCTATGATTCCAAAAGTAGAGCAAAGGTTTATGGGTATATATGAAACTAGAATTATTTACTTAATAAATTAAAAATCTCTCCCTATTCTGTATACACCTCTTGCTCCAACCTGGAGCAGTAGCTCTTTCGTTGTTGTTGTTTTAGTGATGTGTCTTTCTTGGGCTTTTCCCACAACATAGCTTTTTGTTTCTTTGGTTGGTTGGTTGTTCAAGATAGGGTTTCACTGTGTAGCCCTGGCTGTCCTGGAACTCATTCTGTAGACCAGGCTGGTCTCAAACTTACAAAGATCTGCCTGCTTCTGCTTCCTTTGCACATTCATGAATCATTAATTTGCAAACATAGGATGGAACTGTGTAAATGTGATGGCAGTTACCTCTGTTTGGAAAGGATTCCTATGACTCAGATAAAGAGCTGCATTTGTTGAATTCCGAGGCATGAAGACAAATAAAGATTCTCAGGTAGTTCTCCTAAGCATTTATAAGGTAAATCCAACTAATGGTGATATTGGAAAAAAGCCCACTATGGCTGAAGAACTGGCTCCAAGGTTAAGACTGCTTGCTGCTGTTGCAGAAGACCCAAGTTCTGTTCTAAGCACCCACATCAGGCTGCTCCTAACTGCTCCTGGGGCTCTGTTGCCCTCTACTGGCCTCCATAGGCATTGCACACTTGTGCACATACATACAGGTATACACATAAATTAAAAACCAAAATAAATCTTTGAAAAGGCAGCCCACTCTCATTAGTTACTTTCCTCACAACTGTGGCAAAATATCTGACTGGAACAATTTAAAGGAGGAAGAATTTATTTGGTTCATGCCTGTCATGGAGGGGAAGGCAAAGTAGAGTTCATAGCACAGAGAACATAAGGCTGGGCCTACTCATTATAACAGCAGACAAGAAGGAAAATAACTAGACCAGAACCATGGGTAGGTATAGCTTTCAGGGACCACCCATGCTGGTTTACTTCCACCAGAAAGGCCCTATGTCCCAGAGGATGCTACCCAAACATGTGAGCCTTATAAGGGACAGTTCATATTCAACACCAAATGCCTACCTTCCTCTCCTTACACCTCAAAGGCCTAATGTTGACATTAAGTCATTGGACTCTTTATGGTTCTATACTGGGATATCCTGGCCAGAGAGGTCCAGTTTTTATGCCTCCAACCCAAGTCCCCCTCCTTTATCTTCCCAGCCCCACTTCCCATACTAAGAATCCCAGAAAGTACTGAGAGAATGCCATCTGGGTCACTAAAGACAGTTGACTTCTAGCTCCCCTTGATAAGAAACAGAGAAGCCCTGTCCTGCAGACAGTTGCACTGGGAGCCTATGGGTAGAAAACTTGAAAGTGCTAGATGTCCTAAGCATAGGACAGACAGATCTAGGGCTGGTGAACATATAAATGGCCATGTGGTTAGTATTTCAGGTGTTGTGGGTGCTGTGGTTTAAATGTGGTTTGAACGCATCCTAAGTTCATGTTCTGGGAGCTTGTTCTCCTGTGTGACCATACCGAGAGACCACGGCTCCTTAAGAGGTAGAATCTACTTGAAGGAGATTAATCCTAAGAGTACTTGTCCTCTGATGGCATTAATGTGCTTGTCCTACATCATCATGTGAACTTTTCCCATGTGTTTCTGACACCACATTCAGATGCAGCCAGAAGGTTGTCTTCAGAGGCCAAGCAGATACGGCCATCAATCATGGGCTTTCCGCCTCCAACGCTGAACTAAACTAGGCAAACCTCTCCTCTGTGTATGGGCCATCACCAGATAATCTATAGGACTCAGAGAGCAGTCTCTCTAGTGACTATACAACTGTGCTGCTCTAGGTGACAAGAGTCTAAAAGCAGCGAGAACAACTATGTATGGCTGTGTTCCCACAGAACATTACCATGGACCCTAAAATCTGAATCCTACGTATTGTTCACATACCATTCTTCCTTTCATTCTTCACAGTAACTGAAAAAAGAAAACCCTTCTTGGCTCCTGAGCCCTATGAAAAGTGGGGCATGGCCTAGGAAGTGAGGCAGGAACTCTAGCCATCACACCCCACTGGTTCATGGACCTCTCACCTTGTGTAGAGTAAGACCCTCAGGCTGAGATGAGGAGCCTCTCCATCCCAGCCTCAGGATGATGCTGGAGGTGCCTGCCAGGCTGAGCACTCACAGTGCTTCCCACCAGGCTAATTAGGAGAGGTGGTTATGGGAAGAGTTGTTTGACTATGATTCTGGGCCTGGTTTCTTCCCACCATCATTTCCTAGCCTTCTGTTGCGTTATCTGACTTGCCTTTTTCAATATTCTCAGAATTGTAAGATGTGACAGCTTCATTTTCAATGACAAACAGAGCCATGGCTCATCAACTACCCGATTTTTTAGAAAACTCACTTCAGGATCCTCTGTGGAATTGTCTTCTCCCTGTAGCCATACCAAGAGACTCCTCCAAATAGGAATGATGGCCTTTGCTGTGCACAGCATCCGAGGCAACCCTGCTTTGATGCTGAGCTAATGCCAGGATGAGGGATAGTACATTACTTTTCATTTCCTCTCAGTGGCTGGATTTAGGCTGTTGTCTCAAATGCAAGTTGATGTAGTTGCTGGATAATCTATTTTCCGTTTGCTCGCTTACAAGCAATTTCTAAGGCTCTTGTGGAAATCATTGTTAGTCATCCCTATATTTAGCCTTGAGCTGAATCAATCTGATGGGTTCCAAGCAGAGAGAGGAGAGAGAGAAAGAGGGGGCAATTTTGATATTTTAATAAAGGTGCCCTTTCCCACAATTTCCACTTCAAAAAATAGCACTGTGCACTCTGGAGGTGGGGTGTGATCCGTGGTAACAGACACAGTCAAAGGAAATTATGTAAAAATCACGCTTATGTCTAAGTGACCATGCAACAAGGAACCACTTCTCCCTCTGTTTGGCTCAAATTACCATGGGAACAGTTTGGATCTTTGGAGAGGTGCTTGAGAGGAAAGCGCATCTGGCAGACACTCCCTTCCACCTCAGCCCTGCTTGGCCTGGAGAGCTTACACTCAGCCTCTCGCAGCACTGCCCACAGTTCTGGAGGCTGGTCTCCTGCTGCTAAAACTCAGGGTGCATTCAGGACCTGTGACAGGTTAGAGGGGAGCAAAGCCACCTACTGCAAAACCCTCAGGTTACAATTCCAGCCTGGAAGAGCTTGGGTTGAAGGATATAGTAGGATTCTAATCCTTCTTGTTCTTTCAAACCAAGCCCTACCTGGCAAATTTGTTCAAAATGGACAAATGTAAACACTCAGAGCCCTTCCTCTGCCTTAGCCCCTGAATGTCCTGTCTCTTCCCTTTGACATGTCACCAGGCCAGTGACACTCAGGAAGCCATAGAAAAAGTTAGAGCTGGAGAGCCAGTTTGTGCCCCTGGCATTCTCTTGTCCACATGTAGTCCTTCCTTCAACTGTTCAGCTCTGTCCTAAGTGTCAGAGCCATTGTCTAGAAGTTGGCTGCATCCTGGACCTAGCTGGAGGAGGGCAGTTCGGTTTTTATCCTCAGATCCCACCTAGATAATGTAGGATGTCTAGGGGTGGGGACTGGAATTCAGCCATCCCAAAGGCTCCCAAAGGAGATGGAAACATATGGAGGACAAGTCACTGTGTGATGATTGCCAGTTATGTTTAGAACCTGCACCCTCTAACCACAGGCTCTGTCCAACATGCCGTATTAGCCAATAGTGCCCACAGCCTATAAACAGGTAGCCATATGGAGCCTTCCTATCCTGCACTCTCCTCTCTCTTGGAAATTAAGCCCATGAAGCAGGAGGTGTGTTTAGATTCTTTACTTGTCACAACCCCTGCCAAGTTGTAAGGACTCTGGCATTTTCTGCAGCTACAAATCAATAGCCCTTGCCCATAAGAAATCCTACTTTGAGACAGTTCATCTTGGCCAGAGCCAGGTGTATTACTCATAGAGTCCCAGTCTTAGCAGATTACATTAGAATTGTGTCTTCTCCACCTAACTTGGAAAGATCAGTTTCTGCACAAGCTAACTGGCTGAGGCTCTGCTTTCTCTGGAGAGACGGAGCTCTTGGTTGGGTCTATGATCACCATTGAATGTCCTTGGTCTGATGCCCACTGGGATGGCTTTGAGGGGACTGTATCTGTGCTCTCAAAGTTGTGCACACCTCCTTACTAAACTCACAGCCCCTAGGCACCTCCTCTGTCATCTGTTATCCCTCCTGTGCTAACTATTGGGTCCTCTCCACCAGCTAATCTCCCTACGTTAGGGTTTTCATCCCCGATTACCCACTGGAATCAGTGGAAAAGCTTTGGAACATCCCCTTTCATCCACAGAACAACATTATGTTGCCATCGGTCCCTGGGCACTGATTCAGGTCCCCAGGACTACTAATGCTTCCTGGGTGACTCCACTGAGTCAAGACCCACTGTGCTGGGGAAGCCCACATATGGTCACATTTAACTGTCGTTCAGATTGACTCATTAGGCAGCCACGGTTGTGAGATTGGCTAGCAAGCAAGTATCCCTAAGTCTTTCTGGTTTGTAAGTGATAGCACTGACAGCGTTGACTGGGTATTAACTATGTGGCAGTAGCTGTTCTTAGTGCTGGATGGGTATTAGCTCATTTAATTGTCATGAGGAGATAATGTCAGCCAATGCTTATTTCGCTTTGGGGATGCTCCAGGTCTGGGCTAAGCACTTTAACTACATCAGTTTATATATATATATATATATAGCTAAGGCACACTGAAGCACTATGAGGCCAAGTAGTTTGCCTGACGTCAGGGATTGCAATATGATGCTGGGAGGGGACACACACCCCGGTAACCTAGCTTTACAACCTGATAGCCTATAAAGCCTGAATGAATCTGTGTAGAAAAGTCTAGGAGAGGAGACCCTGTGGCCGATGTGAGATTGGTGGACACCTATTGTGTGATTCATTTCATCTGAGAAGCATGACTTGGGTGAGAGCATCTGGTTGCTGTGAAGGGTGAGCCCAGAAAGAGGGGACCTTCTGCAGTGGCATTTCTCCCACAGGAGTAGATACAGGCTAAGCATCTGTGTGATATGCACTTCCTTTTCCTGATTTCTGATTTCATGCATACACCATAATCTATGAGAACTCCTCAGATTTCCATTTTCCTCATCACTTACTCATAAAACATGCAGAGATAAAGAAGGGTCACTTGGTTAGAATGGGTTCTTCTTCGCCTTTTGGGTGAAGTGACTGCCTGTATGGTTCTAGTTATTGCCTTTAGGGGAAGGACTCAGGAACACAATAGTTAACAATGGGCTATGTATCACTTTCTCTGCCTTCCACCATCCATCCCCACGTCTATTGGAAATGTCCCTGTCTTTTGCCTACTTGGGCCCTCTGGCTCAGCTGTGTTGTTCCACCTGTGCCCTGATTTGGGGGATGAACACAGCTTAAATAAGCTATACAGCTGCAAGATCTTCGTAGGCCTGGGCATGGCCTCTTTGTCCATTTAGGCTGCTATGACAGGAGACCACAGATTAGGTAGCTGATAAATAACAGATTTATTTCTCACAGACGAGGAGACCAAACGTCCTATACCAAGGTGTAGTCAGCTTGAGTGTCAGGTTTGTAGACAGCCATCTTTTCTCTCAGTTTGCATATACTGGGAAGGGAAGGGAACTCTTTGGGGACTCTTTAATGAGGGCTCCATGCTAATGATTAATCGTTTGTCAGATGTCCCATCACCAATTATCTCTTTACTGGGAGTTAGCTGATTTAAGATATGAATTGGGTGTGTAAGGTCAAACAGTAGATGCATATAGCATTTAAACCAGACCACTGGGATTCAGTTCTGAACCTTTGATTAGACAGTCTTTATAAAAGAGAGGTGCTCTTTTTGTCAAACAATCCAAGAACATAACACTAAAGTTGGCACACTGTCAGCCATCTTGACTCCACAAGGTAAGGGCTGAATGGAGGATGAGGAGAGCAAGGAATCAACTCCCTTGCCTCAGATCTACCTACAGCTCTCAGCTGTGGGGATTAGTATCTTGCTAAGCCAACTAGAGTTGGTTTTGTGTGTGTGTGTGTGTGTGTGTGTGTGTGCATATGCACATGTACATATCTGCATGTGGAGGTCAGAGGTCAAATTAGATAGCTTACCAAGGCTCATCTCACCTTATGCTTTGAGATGGGGTTTTTACCAAACACAGAGCTCACAACTCAGAATAATTTGGGAAAATACCTGCCCTGGCCACTCTCCCAGCACTGGGGTAACAAATACATGCAGATTTTCATGTGGGTTCTGGATTTGAACTCAGGTCCTCATGCTTGCTACAAGCTCTTTACGGACTGAGACAGCTCCCTAGTCCCTGGAGTTGGGGTTCTGACCCGAACTGAGAAGGGTCTAATAGGAGCATCAATCCCACTATGACTCCACACTAGTTCTCAAGCCTCTTAGAGTCACACTTTATATGTATAAAATGAGAAAACTATTATCTACTTCATATGCTGTGGAAGGAATTCAAGGCAGTTCTGTAAAGTGTCAGCACATGGTGGGTCAAGGTAAAGGTCTGCCCCCTTCACAGGTTCCAGATGAACTAAACTTCTAACCTAGGAGACACAGCATGCAGCAAGAATGAAGAGAAAATGTAGAGCTGTAAGCAATGACCCTTGGTTCAGTAAACAGATTATTAATTGGCATAGAAACTTCTGTCAGTAAGAGTCAGAAAACTCAGAGCCCAGTTAGAAATTAGTGAGCAGTGTGAACTATTTTGAGACTCTCATGATCCAAATGTATGAGTGGAATGTGATTATCCCGGGAAGTTGCCAGACTCCAGTGAACTTTGCCTGCTGGGTAGGAAATTGCCAGCAGCGGCAGAGGGTTGGAGATAGGAGCAGTGAATGGATGGGAAACCCACTGGCCTGACTATGGCTGATTTCTTCTGGATCTTTATTTAAATCCCACTAGTATTTATGTTGTTTTTATTCCTATTTTAGTAATTTCCTCTCTCACTCAATAATATCTTATTATCTTTCTTTCTACAGGGGTATACAAATATCAAGAATAAAATTGATCAGCTCTGGTTAATAAACCATTGATTTGACATCAATATTTTGAGCCCATAAGATCTTTGAGATTTGCCTGCTGAAGATTGACACTGATATGTGAAGAAGTTTGTAAAGCAAATCGATGCAGGTCTAAGAAGTTACTTCTGGTGTCCTAAATACAAATCGTCACACCTTCAGTTATCAGTGATTTATTAAGCACCTACTGTATGCCCAGCACTATCCAAGAAAATACGGGAGAACAAAGGTAGCATAAGTGCTTAAAGTTGATAGGGCAAGGAAGATAAACTCTCACGTAGTTGGCCACATTTAAGTATTTATCTGTGGGGTGCAGACTTAAGGCACATTGCAAGGTTAAAGAAGACAGACATCAGGGTAGTCTATTGCCGTTGGCAAAGATTTATGGAAGAGAACAGACAATTGTCTAGTTGGAAGAAGTCTGGAGGAAAAGGGATGGGTACTGGGAGTTGGTACTGAGAAGTCCAAACCCAAAGTCCATAGGAACCTGGAATACATGGAAGCCTGTGAGTTCATCCTGCCCATGACTTGTCATTTCATGACTCAGGATGGCTTGGTTGACATGCTCAGTCAGTCAGTCATATGGGGCCATGTGTCTATTAAGGGAAGGAGAGAGGGAGAGGGAGAGAAAGAGGGAAAGGGAGAGAGAGAGAGAGGGAGAGAAAGAGGGAGAGAACACAACAGGATTGGAGCTAGACTTCCTCAATGGAGATCCTTTCCTTGGCTTGGTCCTGAGTAGTCAGATGTTTATAAATTCTCTGGAAGTTCCACACATTCACTTACAGACAGACCTGGGGTATGACTGAAATGATGGCTGGTTGAAAAGCATAGGGTTTTATGAACAAGCAAAACAGATTCTAGTCACATGCTAACAGCTGAGACAAATGCTTGCCAGGTTGGAAAAACTAACTTGGGACAATATAGAGTCCAGCAAGGGAGATCCTCATGAGCTGATGACAGACTCAAACCTTTGTCACCTGGGCTGAGTTCCTCCCATCTGAATTGTGCCTGCAGGTAACCTTCCTCTGTTAGCCCCTAACCTCTAGCACCACACTGCCAGTCCCACTAAGTACCCCCTTTCCTCAGATTGTGTGCTGGCTTACCTAGTGCATCTTTGACTGCAGAATGGA
Source organism: Neotoma lepida (assembly GCA_001675575.1). Classification (NCBI taxonomy): domain Eukaryota; kingdom Metazoa; phylum Chordata; class Mammalia; order Rodentia; family Cricetidae; genus Neotoma; species Neotoma lepida. The sequence goes on along the minus strand of LZPO01118922.1, from coordinate 4,115 downwards.
GAGTTAGGCAGCCTGCAATTCACAGTCACACTGTGAACTTATATTTTCATGAGACAGGGGAAAGAAGCACGACTAGAGGAGGAAATGTGTTTATGGAGCTGTGTAGTGATTCAAAGATAGTAACACCTAGGGCTCACCAAGAGCCATCGCCTCAAAATGCCTTAGTGAACAACAGATCAAGATTGGCATACAGGGAGAGAGTGGGCGCGAGGGAAGGAGAAAGGGAGGAGGCACAACAACCTGCCCCAGGCCCCAGCATCACAGTATGGCCAGCTATTAACTGTTGTGGAGTATTATTATAAGGTGTGTTACTTTTGTTTATGTTGCATTTGTTTAACTGTGTGAAGCTGTGTTACTGTGCCTGTCTAAAACACCTGATGGTCTAATAAAGAGCTAAACGGCCAATAGCGAAGTAAGAGAAAGGATAGGTGAGATTGTCAGGCAGAGAGAATATATAGAAGGAGAAATCTGGGGAGGGGGGGGAAGGAGAAGGAGCCAGAGAAGGAGGACTCCAGGGGCCAGCCACACAGAAAGGCATGGAGTAAGAGTAAGATTTACAGAAGTAAGAGAATGGGAAAAGCCCAGAGGCAAAAGGTAGATGGGATAATTTAAATTAAAGAAAGCTGGCTAGAAACGAAGTCAAGCTAAGGCCTCTGTGTAAGAATAAGCCTCTGTGTGTGATTTATTTGGGAGCTGAGTGGCAGGCCCTCCAAAAAGCCAAAACAACCAACAACAATTATCTGTAGAATACATCTCTACATAGGCACACTCCTGAACACTGATCATTTGATTACCGCAAACCCTTCAAAAGGGGGCAGTTATTATCCCCCCTTCATAAAGAACAGAGAATATGACTAGGAAGAAGCATAGCAAGCAGCAGATTAAGTGGAGAATCTGATTCCAATCCAGGACTGCCAAGCCCAAAGCTTCCTCAGTGGTCTGTTATTATTCAAAGTGTCTAAAGGCTACATCCAAGCATGGGACAGAGACATGAATGAGAACTTCCCACTGCCTGACCTTCTGTGTTACCACATATCATGAAACATGTCAGGGAGATGTCTACAAGCAGAAGGAAGCCAGGAGTCCTTCAGGATTCTGAAGGTCACGGTTTGACTGGCCATGATTAGATAATACATATGGGGCTTTCACAGCTCCACTTCTACCCATAAGTTGGGGGCTTCTTGAGGTTTCTGGTTCAGCCTATGATGGGCATCAGACTTACATTCTTACCACAAGCAAACACAAGACAGAGGAGGGAGGGAGGGAAAGTGTATCAATTGTTACCAGCTGTTGTACAACCAATAGTATGGGACCAGGGCTCCTGAGAGAGTATTTGATGACATCATGGGTGCATCAGGTTTCTGCCCAAGAACACAGTCTAGAGCAGTGTTTCTCATCCTTCCTAATGCTTCAACCCTGAAACACAGTTCCTCATGTTGTGGTGACCCCCAACCATAAAATTATTTTCACTGCTACTTCATAACATCATAATTTTGCTATTGTTATGAATCATAATGTAAACATCTGCATTTTCTGATGGTCGTAGGCAACCTCTGTGAAAGGGTTGCTGGACCCCCCCAAGGGGTTGTGACCCACAGGTTGAGAACCACTGGTCTAGACTGTGGCAGGACAGTAGAACAACAAACAATTTCCACTTAACTGGCTGGGATCCTTGCTCTGCCTTCCAGCGCTGGCCTTTGGCAGCTTTGGTATCACTGCGTTTGACAGCAAGAGTGGTGGCTGCAGGCTGACAGGCGCAGCAGCAGGTGATGGCCTCTGGTGTGACCGCTTTCAAGCAGGCCACGGGTAAGGGACTCTCAGTCTCTAGAATGTTCTGGCTCTTCTGTAGGCATAGGAAGTGAAGATTCCTCAGCCCTTGGCTGAAGTAGTGTTACAGCTTTGGGGGACAGGGCTAGTTATTAGAATTCCTCAACCTTAAACCCTGACCAGTGTCACAGCTCGTGGCTCAGGGTGTCTAAGACCTTTGGTCCTAAAGACGTGACAGCTATCTAGAACTCCTTCAGCAACCAGGGCTCACAGGTTCTCTTCTCTAGCCCCTTCTATCCTCTTCAGCCTCAGTTTCCTGCCCATCTCTGGCCATCTTTCTACTTCCAGTGCCCTGGCTGTTCTCAATCACCCAGCTTTATCATTTCCAGCTGCCAGCAGCTAGCTGCCTTGCTATTTCTGTGGCTCAGCCTGACACCTGTGCAGCTTACTATGGCTCCAGCTCTGCTGCCTAGGCTGTTGCTTCCTTGGTCTGCTGCTGCGTTCCTCATGCTACCTGCTCTGCCTGCACTACACTACTAAAAGTGGGCAAGTAACAACCCCTCTACAGGAGTGGTCTTCTATTGGGCCTACTATTGCAGTACCAGGGGAAGCAGCACAGTGGGATGTCTCAAGCTGAGTTCCTAAGAGCTTTAACTGTTTGCTTCTGTAGTCAAAGTCGTGGGTGTTTGAACCAGTTATAGCACACATCACATGCGAATGAAGGTTTGGATGTGCACCAATCACGGCGCTTGCTTTGCTAGGCCACCAGGCAAATGTTCCTGTTCTAGCCTAGTTGGAAATAGTCTTAGGGTCAGGTAGAGTTCGCTTAGGCTTGTGATGGGAAAAGGTCTGGTACAAAGTGTTTGAAAAGCCCTGGATGAGGCTGTACCTTCAGGACGTGGGACCAGCAGCAGCAGTTATTCTGTAGTTTTCTCAAGGTGTCCGAGGAGTGTTCATAACAGCTGTTACCAGCACAAGGGTAGTCCACCTGGTTGTTTGACTGATGGGCCTTTTGTTTGAGGTAACCAAGGCAACAAGGAAGCGTCCAACAGCTGCCAATTATGGAGCCAAATTGCCCTGTCTTCCACCATCTTTGCTTATTTATGGGAAAGAGCACAGCAGGCGTGCTTACAATAAAAGGTAAAGACCTTATCATTAACACTTACGATTTCAGCAGATTTAAACTGTGATTTGACCATACTAGGCACCCGTCCAGTGCCCCAGGGATGGGTAAATTCCCCTTGTCTACCTTAAGACTAGTGTTCTCAGTTAGCTGAAGAAAAACACTAGTTTTTTTGCAATGAGATAGCTGGGATTTGAATGGTGAAGTTTCCAAGGAAGGGGTTACATGGGGAAAAGTATCCTTTCAATCTGTGCAAGGGTCCCCCAGAGTCAGTGACAGACACGAAGCTCTATATGCACAAGGGAATTCTTCAGGTCCAGCAGAGATGAAGTAGTGGGAGCTGAGAAGTGAATGGGTCCATCAATGATCCCACACTGGGAAATTCGGGACACTCAGTCAGAGAGAAGAAACCACACTGGGGTGGAGGAAGGGGAGGCCAGACTCCTAGGCATCCTGTGAAGACCTCAGAAAAGCTGTGGGGTAAAATAAAGGCTAGTTTAGTCTGTCCTACCGAAACCTAAATCCAATCTGTGCTGCAGGGAAATTAACTGCCTGCCCAAGTAATGCTCAACGTTCCGCAAGGAAAGGAAGATAGTTTCTTTAAAATTTTGCCTTCACAATGTACAGCACACAATCTAGAATCACTGGACAAATGGGAAGCAGGAAACATCACCCAAAACCAAGAGGAAAATGGTCGTCAGAGATGCAAAGATGACAGAAGAGTGGAGTCATCAGACAAATAACCTTCAAAGGCTGTTACATGGTTTTTTCAGGAGTTATAGCAAAAATGTGGAGATAATAAGCAGATAAATATGACTCCCTACAGAGAAACTGATAGAAAAATTTAACATGTGATAATTATAATTTCAGAAGAAAAGCCAGGAAATATTTACGCAAAAATGCTGAAAGTATAATGACAAAAAAAATTTCCAAAGTTGAGGAATTATATCAAGACTTCTAACCCTAATAAACTCTATAAATCCTGAGCATTATAAATCAAAAGGGAGGGTATATCTTTGGATAGCATGGCACAATTTCCGGAAACACATCCTTAAAAAGTTAAATTAAAAATAAGATATTTTCGCTGGGCGATGGTGGTCCACACCTTTAATCCCAGCACTCGGGAGGCAGAAGCAGGCGGATCTCTGTGAGTTCGAGGCTGGCCCAGGCTACCAAGTGAGTTCCAGGAAAGGTGCAAAGCTACACAGAGAAACCCTGTCTTGAA
>LZPO01118921.1:0-12770 GCA_001675575.1 Neotoma lepida | reverse complement strand
AGCATCACACAGCTCACAACTGACAGTCAGGATGCAAATCCAAGTCCAACTGAGAGTGAACCACCCTGGACTGCCTCTCAGAGGCTGAGGGAGAAGCAGGAGTTGTCCCTGTCTCCATGACGACAGACTCACTTCAACTCAGCAAGAGTTGAGTTTGTGTGTTTCCCCATTCTGGCTCAGGGCTCTTCCTGCTCTGTGTATCTGCAAAGGGGAGAGGTCAGGGGCCAGGCTGTCACTGTTGTTGCTGTCTTTCCTTTACAGTTCTGTTTTTGAACACTAACCTTGACTTGTCACAGTCACTGGTCTCACTACAAGGACATACTGTAACTGGTTCTTGCTGGCCAACAGTGGCCTGGCCTCTCAGAGGTCTGCAGGAAGGCTCCTGTCTCATACCCTTCCTCCTCTCTGCTCCTTCCCTTCCTGACAGCANAGTGGGGGTCACTCCTGCCTAAGCTGCTGTGCTGAGCCTGTGTCTCCTTCCTCCCTATGTACATGCCTAGGACTGCTTCCCACGAACACTCCCAGGCACCTGTTCTTGGGTCTTGATGATAACGGTGCAGTGACAATGGCAAAAGTGACAAGCAAGAAGCTCCTGGACCTTGGCATGATGGAGTATTGGGGAGGAGGTTTTTGTTGGGTGGGGCTTAGGTAAATATTTCACTGTTCTCTCTCATAGGACACAGATCAGGTGAATCAAAATCCAGGCAGGGCAAGAGCAAAGAAGAGAAGGAGTGAGGGCTACAGGGAAACCTGGTAGGAGAAAGAGGAAGGTAGGGGCAGAGCGGGGAGGCAAATGACTTGGAGGCTGATCAGGAGACACCTCATGATGTTATGCTGTAGGAGAATGTTTTGTCCGGGTTCCACCAGGCCCCACGTGGTCCTGCAGCCACTCAGACCCAAGTAAACACACAGAGGCTTAAATCAATTACAAACTGAATGGCCTATATGGCTCAGGCTTCCCATTAGCTAGCTCTTACATCTTAAATTAACCCATTTCTATAAATCTGTACTTTGCCACACGTNTTGTGGCCTTTCAGTACCTTTACATCTTCTTCTCCTGGTGGCGGCTAGCAGCATCTGCCCGCTCTGCTTTCTTCTTTTTCTCTCTCTAGTTAGAATGTCCCACTTATACTTCCTGTCTGGCTACTGGCCAATCAACATTTTATTTATGAACCAATCAGAGCAACACATATTTACAGCATACAGAACAACATCTCCATCATCATGCTCCTCACTGTGACAGCCACCACAGCAGCATGGTGGGAAGCTCCAGCATCAACAGAAGACAGTGGCNCCTCAGACTCTTCCTGGGTTTAGCCCAGTAGGGTGATGCATCCCTGAGCCCCTAGTTTGATCTGGATGGAGGTTGGCCATGCAAGAAAAAACAGCCATGTAATCAGAGGNCTGGGGCTCTGAGCCATGTGATCATGACCACAGCCTAGCCAGTGATCCAGCCCATCACATCTGCAGAATGAATTCCCAATACTCTGCACAATGGTTGGAAAGACAGTTCAACAGGTAAGAGACTTGCTATGTAAGCATTAAGAGTAGAGTTTGGATCCCCAGAACCCATATAAATACAGGAGCTGAAAGGGGGATGACATCTACCTATAATTCCAGGGCTCAGGAAGTGGAGAGAGAGATAGACAATGCCCAGAGCAAGCTGGATAAATAGACCAGGCCAATTGGTGAGCTCTGGGTTCAAGTCTAGGGATTAGACGGATTCCCTGGTAGACAGATAGGGAGAGGGGCCAAGGCTAGATAATAAAGGGGTCAAAGTTCTAAGACAGCAGGCATCTTCCTCTCTTCTTCCTCACCCCAGGGATCTGAGGCAGCTTCAAACAAAGCCTTGTAGGCTTTCATCTCCACCAGCAGGCCCCTTCAACTGACTCAACAAGTTCAAGGCCCNCTCAGGACTGGTACACAACAGTTGTGGGCCAATCAACCATCCTGTATTTCTTCAAATTGACCAATGCTAAATTGGGGGTGGGAACTCTCAAGAGACATAAAAATATCCACCCTTGAGAAGAGACTGCAGTTTTCTGCTTCCTGAGTCCTGTGTGCCTACCCCCACTCTATCAGCTTCACTGAGGGTCTTTTTCTCCATGTGCCTGCTGTGTATATATGTTTCCTCTTTCTTCAACTACTGATTCTGTCTATGGTGTTTGAGATTTCTCTGCTGCTCCCTGTCACACTCAAGATTTTTCCTGCCTTTTAATTCTTTAACTCAAAGAGAAAATGAACACGATCAAGACCTCTAGACTGTATCACAAGCGAGACTCTGCCTCAGNGTATATAAGCTGGAAAGTGATTGAGGAAGACACCAAATATCAACCTTTGCCTCTACAGGCATGCTCACCCACAGGCATGCTCACCTACATGCATGCTCACCCACATGCGAACATACATACACAGGCAAAACAAAACAACAAAACAAAATAATTCCATATACCAAAGCTTGGATGGAATTCCTAGTTGATGGACACTAGGCTGTGATAGAAGAGTTACACAAATGGTTCTATGGGGGAAAAAGCATAGTAACTGTGTGTCTGGGACTCTCCCAGGCCTGGCCCTAGCCTCTCTGTCTCTGTCTGTCTCTCTGCCTCAACCCCCCCACANGCCACATCCTGGTCATGATTGGCATCCTTTGTCATATGACTGTAATATGGGTAGAACACTCCCCTGAGCTTTTTGCATACTCTAGCAAGCTACTGTATGTGAGAGGGTAGTACCTTGATACCCTGAACATGGAGTCACTGGGTCTGAGATCAGGTGACCTGGGGATCCTGGACTTTGTGGCCATGTATGAAGCAAGGGAGATTCTTGTGAAGGATGGTGCCGCAGGCCTGTGAAATCTGTGCTCACCCCCAGTAGTTGCCATCAGAGAACAGTAGAGTGGATTTTTGAATNAATGACTGATTCTCCTACAGATTCCAAGGTCNAAGCTAGCTACCATCCACCTCTCCGCTATTACACTCTCCAAGCAAATTCCATGACTGGCTTCCATGGCAGGTGTGTCTTTAGGTAAAGCAGCAATTAGAGTTTCAATTCTGGGGCCTAAAGCTATACTTTCATGGTACCCCCGATATGACATTTTTGGGCCCAAACCAACTATTTTAGTTGATATAACAAGCTAGTGTTGAGAAGTGCATTCATGACTGAGTAATCAAACTCATTTGGTGTCTTTAAAATGGAGATAATTTCGCATAGTTCAGACAGAGCCCAATTGTTTTGTTGTTAAGGAAAGTGAATTGGCTTGGCCTTTGGCAATTCGATCCGTTGCTTGGCAATCAACCTGCCAATAGTTTCAGCAACCCCATTTTTCTCTCTGATTTTAATTGTAGCATTGGAATAAAGGAATGATCCATCCATCTGCTGCCTTGGACTTTCAGGCTTGATTTTAAAAGTCAATCCTCAGCCCTCTTTTTTTAAATTTCAAGAAATTAACAGGAATCCAACTATTATTTTACAACCCTTTTATTTCTTTCCTTTCACCCCTCATCTCCAAGTCTCTAAAAGATCTTTATCCCCTACTCCCATCTTCTTTAAAAGATATGGAGACTGTGGGAAGCGTCAACAAAAATGTACTGTCTTTTCTATTAAAGGGTCAAATAATACAACTCGCCATCAAAGAACTTGTGAAGAAGCCACTTGGTAGAAGTTCAAATCCCTCCTGGGTCAGCATTTCTTGAAATTGGAATATATGCTCAAGTTTCATGTCTTCCTACAAACCATCCCACCACACTGTACTAGCCAATAGCATAAGAATTCGAGACTTAGCACTGTCCTCTNCGAGTGAAGCAGGACCCCTTGCATTAGAAATAGAAACTCAGCAGATCCCANTGTGTATGGTCACTTGAGTCCTTGCATAAGCACAGGTGCACACCATTTGCAGAAGCAAAACTTTCACCTTGCCAAAATACTTCGGATTTTGTATTTCCTTGAGACCCAGACATATCTCTTACATGTGCACTAGGATTTCTTCAGTGCTGCAGCTACAAGAAATTGTATTGGTTTCCACACACTGAGGTCTAAATTGAAGTTGCCATAGCTGCTGTTTTACTTGCTCATGGTCAGCAGGGCTTGTATTCCATCTTGACCCACTACCTGAGTTCTGAAATTCCTCTTCTCTCTGGCCTCTCCCTTCACTGCCATCTTNGAATTCTTATCTAATATGTTTTACCTCAAAATTTACTATTTGGATTCATTTATTAAACCAATTTATTTTTCATTTTAGAAATATTNTATTTTATCCTGCATAGTTTACACCAAAGCCACTTCATAATGTCTCCATATTCTAAGTGCCTAATCACAATTACTAAATGTATGACGTTTGCCTACGATTCGAACTGTTGTTTTTTTCCTTCTGTTTTAACTTAGCTTTTAAGTCTTGACTACCCACGATAAAACAAAGTTCAGTTGAGTCCTTTCTAAGTAACCTTCTGCCCAGAGTCCTTATCAAAATAGCAAATCTAGGCATTTCTTCATTCCCTTTGTCCTCAAATGATTTGACCAGAAGTAGACACATGCCTCAGGCATGGCATCCTGGGCTGATCAGGTGCCCCTGGTGAAGAGATGAGTTCAAAGAGGGATCCACTGTGCCAGTCCTTTTCCCACCCACAGGAATTTTAGTTGAGAAATACACAAAGACTCCAGCTGTTTTCTAGAGAGGCCAAGATTGAAAGATACAATGGTAAGGCTGTGGGTACCCTTTGTCATCTTCAGTTAAGTGCGAGCCAAAATGGTTAGGAAGCAAAAACTCTAAATAAGCAGAAAACGTACTGGAGAGAAGTCTATTAAAGGAAAGATGTTCAGAGGAGAAGCTAAAGATTACAAATCAGGAGCAACAGGACCCAAAGTTGGCTAAAGAGTCTTATGAGAAGCCACGTGCAATGCATGCAGTCCTCAGAGTCTGTCACCTCCAGCTCCAGTCTCCTCCAATTCTAATCATGCTGAGACCTCATCTGAGAGAATGCCCTCTGTTGCATACTTTGTTTCTTGCAACTCAAGAAGCATCTATCCATGGCTCCCTCCCAAGTCTGGACCACAGAATAACTGACAGGAAGTGTTGCCAAGGCATCATGCCTTTTGGCACTTATCTCACTGCAACCCCTTCTAGATGAATTGGCCACTTAATCAAAGACACCCTCTCTCAATATTAGCTTCCTAACAAGAAGGCTCGAAAGACCCAAGACATCAAATAGACTGGCAAAAGCACTCCCTATCATGTACACTGTGCTCCCTTGCCTATCTGGAAGAAGGCAACTCTGCTGTCTGCATCTGCCTTTTGGCCTCCTCCAGGAGCCTTTCCATCATTCACGAAGCCTACCCTCTGTTCTGCGACTCTGGTGTCTACATGAGTCACAGGTGTGCAGACGCAGAAGCACGCTCCCAAATTTGAAATGCCTGAAAATTCTGAATGATACCCTGCTTCTCCACCTACGCCATTTGTGTTGTCTGCCCAACAGCACGGCTTTGAGTGCAAACAGAGACATGAAATCAGCATAGTTACAAGCTCTGCCCAACCTCGGGCATCTGCAGGAGAAAAGAGACCAATATTTCATTCTCTGAGAGGATNATGATGAAGAAACACCTGAGCTGGACTCAGAAATGGATGCCCTCCCCTGGAGAAGCTGGAGATAGCTCTGGTGTTAGTTCCTCTTCTTTCAAATAAGACTGTGGTTAAGGTCTCCACCTTAACTACAGAAGCAACTTGTCCAACCTCCTAACATAGTCAAGGGTTTAGATCTGCCACCTTGTGTATCAGACAGGTGGGTAGCCCCCATCCAGTACACCCAGCCAAATAATGAAGTCTTGGTAGTGCCTTAGGTGGATGCCCTGGACCACTGACTCCTACCGCCAAGGCTTTTAGTATGCTCATGCATGTGGCTAATTCCAGGGAAAGCAGTCCTGCCTCCATCTCTTTTGCTGGTAGTGGTGACTCTGGCACTGTTCAAGTCAAGATGACCTCCTACCATCCATACAGGGCCAGCTCTGTGCCAGGCATTGTGGTTTCCTCTCACAGCCTGGCATTCTGAGGTCTCAGCTGTGCCCCTGAATCATTTCCAACTACGTCAAGGACTCCAGTTGGCCATGCTGCAGCCCTNACTCACAGTTCCCAGAGAACGCCCACGGGCTCCAGGTACTGCTTCAAGCCAGGCTCCTCCTCCACCTCAATACACAAACAAAAGCAGCTACTAGGTTTGCTGAGCTCTTCTTAAAGACACAGCCTGGTGCTTGCACAACCTCCTTTCCCAGGTGGAGCCTTTGTTTCCACTGTGAAAACATTAAGAGAACCAGTAGGGCCCTTTTTTCATTGTTACAAAACATGGGGCCAATCTTCGAAAGTGCAGTGACTAACAGGAGAAACTGAGAGGGCACCCAAGGCCAGACCTTGTCTTTTCTGCTCTAGCCTCGGAGATTCTGTTTCAGAACATCTAGGTCTGTGTAACACAGACATGATTACATTCCACATAGATATGACTACATAGGTGTGTCTACANTGTTGTAGTAGAAACTCAAAACCAAAGGAGAAAGGTTTGCATGTGGGGTCTAGTCTAGGAATGAAGAAGACCTTCGTTAGCTAATTAAATGATCCTGAGAAAATCACTTCCCTTCCCTAGGCCTCATCTGGGAAGTTAAATTCTCACCAACATCTTTTTAGGACTAAAGGCTGTTGATGCAGTATTACTACTAATCTCTCACTACCCTCAGAGTTTATTTTCTCTTTTAGACAATTAGTTCTTATTTGCAAAGAGTCACAAATTGGTCCAACCCAAAANGACCTTTTATTATCTTCCCTTCCACGCNGTTGACTAAGATTTAGAAGTCTAGGTGAGGAAGCGGGTAGTGAGTGGGAGTTGAGAAGAATGAGCCAGCTGCAGTATAATTGAAACCTTCCCCCTCAAATAAATATGACGAACCTGTGGTAAACTGTAAACAGAGAAACTGCTCAGTCCAGTGTTATAGGAAGTGCTATAGGCAAAGGGAGCTGATTCTGGAAGAAGATGCTGACTGGCAAGAAGAGATTGAGATGTGCGGGAGCCGGGGGCTAGACACAAAATGGCCGCCCCCGGTGAAGTAACGCAGGGAGTTTGGACATTCTGGTGCTCTCCATAGAAAATAAGCTAGGGAGGCAAAACTACCACACAGCTTATGGAACTCAAAAACCACAGGAGGCAAGGGACTGAAGGCAACAGAAGGAAGATGTGGTATTTCAAAGGAGGGGAGCTGGACTTTTCCTGGTTTCCCTCAGGAGTTTCTCANTGACTAAGCAGTCACTCAATAGGAAATACGTCCAGCCCAGAAGGCTNGGAGAGAGAAGGGGATGCATTGGTAAACTCCTGAGGAGGTTAGGACGCAGGGCATGGGCAAAGTAGGTCTTGAGGTCTTGGGTGAAGTTTGGTCTCCCAAGTTTTGGGTTGAGGCGTGTGGGGTTTATAGACAGAAAGTATGATTCTTAGTATGCAGACCTCACAAATAACGTTCAGTGGCAATCACACGTGATTTTTCTGGGACTCAAGTTTCTTCATGTAAACTTGAAGTGATCATTTCATGTGTGGTATTCCTAAAGACACTGAGAAGAAGAAAACAATGCCACAGGTGATAAACTATCAACAGCAAACAAAAATCCAAACTACCATGGAGACATTGTCACTGCTACCATTGATAAGTCTAAATTTTTTTAGATTCTATCCACGTTGAAAGAAAAGCCTGAATCTGGACCAAATTTGGAGTTCACAAATCTCAGAGGCCATTTTCTCTACAGTGGGAAAACCTGTCTTGTCCTCCAGCAGTCAGAACTCTCCATTTCCCCTTTCAGATTTATCACAGATCCGTCCTTCCATATTGAACNTGCCTATTTTCTCTCTTATTTTCAGCTTAACCCTTTAACACCCTCTCTCCCAGGCCTCTGTAATTCTAAAGATGGAAGCAATAGTCTCAGTTTTACATCTCTACAGCTGCTGAAGTGCTCTCCGGCTTCTCATCATTGACCACTGTGAATCTTTCATACCCAACATGCCCATCATCTGCTCCTTCACTCTCTTTCCTTCTGACCTTGGCTTCACGGAGACCAGCAATGGTCCTTTCCTAGTCAGGTACACTCACACCGCTGGGTGACTGTCCTTAGAATGTCTTTCTGAATCTTCTCGCTAGCTCTGGCTGTATAAATACATTTCAATATTTCATGTGTATTGGCTCCTTCATTCTGTGTCTCCAGTGAGTATCAAACCAAACGACATCAGGGATCAAACAGCAACATAAGTGACAAAGACTGGCCAGGGAGGACTAGAGCTGAGGCTGTCCTCCGTGATATGGAGTTGATTGGCCCCTCAGCTTTGANCATGAGTGTAACCTCTGGCAGTAGAAGAACCTCCCTTCTAAAAATTAGAAATAGGCACAATTTTTTCCTTACACATGCCTGTGAAGCAAACCAGATGTTTGGAAGGATTAGGATTGGGCTTGAACTGGATGCTTCTCAGTTCTGAGCACACTGATGCTTCTCTTCAGTCACACTGGCGATACAGATCCTGAGGCNACAACTTCCTACGTGACATTGGCCATAACCCCGCTGTACACAGAGCTGCTTGGTGTGGGAGGGAGATGTGTGTGGCTTATGCCAAGAAAGACTGTAGGAAAGTGCTTTAGGGAGCTGAGGACACAACAGAAGGCAAGTACCCTGGAGACTGAGTCCTTGCTCTGCCTTGTTGGCTGCAAAGGAAAATCTTGGGTTCCTGAAGGTTCTGGAGGTGGATCAGGGGCATCCAAGCCTAGCCCATCCACCTACCATCCACCAAACAACCCATAGCTCCCCTCCCCTCTCCCATGCTGCTTCTCCTTTAAGAAGTCTTAGCTGCTGTCAGATTCCAGCAATTTCATGCTCCTTTCTTCCTGCCTACAAAGTTAGTGGGCATTGGGCCAACACCTGCATTTCGATTCTCTCAAAGATGAATTCTAGCTGGCCTGGTTAACTGTTTCCCGACCTGACTGAGCTACAGTTTTTCTGTCAGGCTACCTCAGATAAATACTGGATTCCTGCCCAGTGCTTGCTCCAGGTCTGCTGAGTTAGTTGCCTTGGGAAGTGGAGGGATCAGGTGGTGGAAGCAGAACTTGATCAGATGCTCAATGTTGCTGTCTCATTATGAGCCCCATTGAGCTACACGGTTGGTAATATAGGAAGTCTGTATGCACTCAGTGAGTTGGTACCACCAGGAAATGGTGGAAACTTATAGGCCAACCTGTGCTTGAATAAGGCAGGCATTTCAGAGGGAAAAGGATGCAGTAAGAGTTTGTCTAGGACTTGGAAGAAACAAAGTGTTCTGCCCCACTCTGCTCTGAGAACAAGGGCATCACACCTGGGAAAGGCAAAATCCAAGAGAGCTGAATTTTTTGTAAGGATATGAAACAGCACCGACCCTCAACATCAGAGCAGTAAACCCATNAGGAAATAAAGGGATCCGAGGGAGGGGAATCAAAAATATCAGATTGATAAAGCTGGCCTGGGGGGCCAGGTAGAGCAGACCCATCAGCAAACAGCCCCAGATAATTTACCCAGAAAATATGGAGGACACTTTACTGTCAACATTCAGAATGTAATCATTCATTCCACTGACCCGAAGAGGCTTTAAAACAAGCAGNCGGAGATCAGAGCATCATAGCCTGTGTGCCCAGAGAAAGCCAGTCACAACGGTTCATTTCTCCGACCTTGGCTGATACAGTGAGACATTCCTTTTTATATGAAGATGAAAAGGACCAGAATTTCCACTGTGTGGCTCAGAAAGGAATGCGTGGTGCCCTGCTCCTTACAGTTAGATTTCTATGCATTGCTTCAAAATTTCAATGAAATAATACATTTATAATGTATCTATGTACCACCAAAGTACACTCACTAAAAACCGTGCCCTCCTGGAGGCCACGTGGTGATTAATTATGGCCGTTAAACATGTGTGCTGAGACATTTACTCAAGGGGGATTCAGGCTTAGGTGAGAACTCCTTTATGAATCTTACTAATGTCTTTCTCACATAATAAAACTTCAGCATGGAAAAATGTCGCTAGAACACCAGCTTTAATTATCTGGCTGAGAAATAAAACTTCTTACATGGAAACATTTAGAAACCAGCTCTGGAGGTGGATTTCTAGACACTCTGAGCACTGAATTGCCTTATCTGTCATCATACGCTAGCTTGGCTCCACAGAGGTGGCCTCCAGAGAGAAGGTCTTCCAGGCTGGGACAAGTGGGCTGTGCCACCAGCTCACTATAGGTATGTATCCTGTGAGAGAAGCCACCCTCTTCTAACACCTCCTGAATCTGCTTTAATGTTTTCAGACACCTGGGAGCATTTCCCTGGGGGCGTCCCCAGCTGGTTCTCCACCCTGACACCTGGAAGATGATAGTGCCACCAGCCTCCTCCTTGCTCCCACAGGAGCAAAAAGATACTTGGTCTGCATCAGGAAGCAGGTGTTAACACCTAGAGAAGGCAACAAGTTCAGAGCTGCAAGGATCTGTTACTCTTTCTACAGCCAGAGTGCAGATTGCTTACAGCATATCCGAGACCATCTGCCTGGGCAGGAGTCTCCATTCCTCCCTGGGGAGTAGTTGTTAAATTTCCAGCCATTAGAAACACTGAAGGCCTGGTTAAAACCAGATTGCTAGGCCTCAGGCCCCAGCGGTGTGGCTGCTGCTGGCAGGTGAGGCCCAGTCCTGGGGGAAGCCTGATTCTCCAGAAATTCTGTTCACAGTCTAGCTGTACTTGCCAGAATGAATTTTGCCCTTGAATACTCTTCACGGCTTTCATCAGAATCTTCAAGTGAATTAATCAAACAAAATAACAACAACACAAAAAGCCAGTATCTGTAAGAACATCAAGTAAGTCAAAATAGACAGAGGAGTGTTGGAACTCACAAAAAAGTGCAAACACGTCGGACTAGGCAAAGTTACCTCCACAGGATGTGCTCAGTGCTGGGCATTGGTTCATTCACAGGCACATCAAAATGAAGATATTTGAATAGGAATTAATATTTTCACCCTACAGGAATTTATTTTTAATTACAGATAATTATGCTGAATTACAACAAGATGATTTGAAGCATTATACTAATTCAGGAGTAATAAAGCATGAATTACTGATGTAATCTTTGAAAATGTAATCTATCAATCAACACTGAAACAGCAACAGACAAAGGTCATGGTCTGACATTGCTGTTTTATGGTGTCATAGTTAGAACCGCCTTCAACTCACCCTTTACAAGCCCCCAGAGGGCAATGACAGATGCAAACAAAGGTCTACAACCCTGCAGGCTGCTCTAATGCCTAGTCGGACCTTGGGATTCCTTAGTTTCTCAGAGACAGGAGAACCAACTCACACAAGCACAAACTTGCGTCCAGTCGGAACTTGACTCAAATTTCAGCTATGACCTTCGCTAGCTGTGTGACCTTACGCAAGTTACTTCAACTTTGCGAAGTCTCAGTGGGTGATAGCCTGACAGCCAAGGCTGTTCGGAGAGTTACATGACATCATGCGTAAAATGTCTGGCAAGTAAGGATCCAACAAACGAGATTAAAGACAGAACCGGCCCTGACCTGCAATGTTTCTAACAGAAGGATATTTAGCNAGCTGTTACNTTTAGAAACTAGAAGCAAGTCTTCTAAGGAACCTTCCAGACTCTGGGTTATTTAACAGGATAGAGCTGCCTGNTGTTCATATAATTGAGGTTCTATGACGTTTGAAGCTCACAACGTGAAGTTGCTACTACCAAAGCTTGCAGGCCAGTGGAAGCCCTTTGCATCAGTACTGGGAGAACTAATTGCTTGTCTTACTGACTAAACATCTGCCTATCATAATTTTTTTAAAGNTAAGAGACCACAGACTACAGAAGAAGGACAGACACACAGAAGAAGGGAAGACACAGACAAGAAACACCTCCAACACAGTGGCTGCTAATTGCTATAGCAGGTAAGCTGCTGCTGTGTCTGCTTGCTCAAAGTCAAACCCTCCATGAGGAAGGAAGAGAAAGCCCTCAGGAGCACCACCTACCAGTCAGTTTTGTCGGCCTGCTATTCATTCCATAATGCCCTTTTTATAGAGAGAAAGATATTATTCAAGTTCAAAGAACCAGTGGTTAGTAGAGTCAGGATCAAAATCCGTACCTATCTTACTCCAAATTTCACANGCTTGTGCTCAGATCATTCTGTCTTTACCAAAACAGCCTGCTGCTCCTACCTTAGAGCATGGTGGCTTTAAGCAGAAGACAAGAAACATGATTGGCTAGACAGGGAAGAAGGACCACACCATGCCAGCAAGATGGTGGTTAGCTAAAGAAGAAGGACCATACCATGCCAACACTAATGGAAGAGAGGTCAAGTGCAAAGCACCTTCCTACAACCAGAATGAAAGTCAATGGCCAAACACACAAAATTACATGATACAAAATGCACGCTCAATCTCAGAATGGAAGACCTTTATCTTTTCCGGTATCCACAGGGCCAGCCAGGCTAGGCTAAGATAAGAAGTGAAGGGCCTGCTGGGGGCAGCAGAGAGCTGGAGCTGCATAGAGTACACAAGGCTATCAAACTTCCATGGAAAAAAGTCAACAACCAAGCGTGTTGCCTAGAGGGCTTGTACTGATCCTGAGAATGGGGCTCTCTGAGGACACAAAGGCTTAGCTTTACTGGGATAAACCTGCAGGGAGGTCTTTTTCACTTGGGCCCAGTCTGACATTTGTATTTCAGTCAAGTTGACAAGATGGTGAGTTAGAGGACCACAGAGA
>LZPO01118920.1:0-12784 GCA_001675575.1 Neotoma lepida | reverse complement strand
GTTTAATCTAGTGGCTGTTCTGTTCTCTGACCCCAGATAAGTTTTATTAGGGTACACAATATTTTGGGGGACATAATATAATCACCACAGAAGGGAGGAGAGCAAAGGGGAGGAGAGGAGAAAGGTAAAGTTGTTTTTGTGATTCAACTGGAGCTGCATAAGGAATGATGCACATGAAAACTTGATCATGACACTGTGCACGGGCAAATATTATTAATAATGCAATATTTAAACACACAAAACAGCTCTCTTAACGATGAAAAGAAACCCAAGGTCACAGTAAATAAAGTCATTTCAATGACACCAAAGAGAGATTGTCTCCAAGTGCATTATTCCACTAGAGAGCCCTTTATCCATCACCCAACAGATTTCCAGAAGGAGAGGAGCACAGCCCTGTTCAGTAGAAACATGTCAACTCACTAAGCAGACTGGAAAACAACAGAATCTAGGAACACTGGGCCTCCTTTCCTCATCTACTCATCTCTTATGTGAGTATAATGCAGTCCAAATACTTTCCAGGTCTCCAACTCCCTATCAGCAAAATGAAGGGGTTTCTAGACAATCTTCCAAATCATCAAATCGTAATTACTTACAATCATGCAGTTAACATAAAGTTCTAAAAGCATGGAATGTAGACACCTTTGATAGACCTAAATTCAAATGCAGAATCTCCACATAATTACAGTAGGACCTTGATCAAATATTATCCCCTAAAAGCCCAGATGTCTGAATAATAAAGCAAAACAATACCAGTTTCTAGCTTAGATATCTTCTAAGCACTAAGTAATCCAAGATAATATTGTTAGTAAAGGGAGGTTTGGAAAGCAAAATCATATCTGTTTATGTTCAGACTATGCTCTCTCTACAACAGTGAAGACTATCAACATCAAAAAATGTGTAGGAAGTAAGGGCTGGATATAATCAGAATCCACTGCATACATGTATGCAATCTCAAAGAATGAAATAAATTTGTATTAAGATAAAAATAAATAAAAGGCTAAAATTAGCCATCAGATGCAACAGAAACAGAGCTAGCCTGCTGTTAAATAAATTAATGAAAAGAATTAATGATGTTTATTGGTGAAGAGAATATACTATGCCAGCAAAGAGCTCAGGAGTCAGAGGCCAGGGATGCAAACATTTAATTTCTCCAAATTTTCCATTCATTTATCCACACAGCATCTGTTAGAAGTACAGATAACATAATTTTATAAACACTTATTTAGCAGCCATGACATAAAATATCAATAAACGAGAGATATTATTAGTGTTGTTATTGGTTCTTTTAATTCCATGTATGTTGTTATTAATTATTAACATTCTTCAAATAATTCCAATAGTCAACAAGGTGCTGACAACCCCAAAAGAATCAAAAGCCTAGGACAGTATTTTCCATTGCCTTTCCAACTTGCATATCACAAAGAAAATGTCTGGAAATCGTGTGCTTGGCCTTTAACCAGGCTTTATTCTCAGAGGTATTATTTACATTTCAAATTTATTATTGTCTTCCATGTTGCTGACATGAAATAACCTTCCATTCTCTTCCATGTTAAAAGAGTACAGTGCTTCTTGGCTCCATAAATAATTCAGGCAATATTAATATTTTAAGAAGAATAAGCAATATATTTGAGATCCTAGAAATGCCATGAGGATTGAAATTAGTTATTTGTAGCTGAAAACTTAATTGAGTCAACATATTGATTGTTTTGTCTTTCAGTTTTTATTGCCCACACAGTGAAGACCAGCACTTGTTTCCATTCTGAATGCTGAGTTCTTAATTGTATGTTAGATTTTATCTTTATAAAAAATCCAAAGCATTCAACCATGAACATAAATGCTGTACCCATCTGATGCTATACATAGAACCACCCCTTTCCCTTACAACAGTGCACTCTTTTTCACACACATTTTCTAAGGTTGATGAACGTGATTTCTCATCAACAGCATTTACTAACTGGCTAAAGAAACAGAAGGGAAGTACATGTTTCACCAAATGCTTATATCTGTGTGTATGGACTTATTTAATCATTAAAATAACCTCTGATGTAAGAACATCTTCCCTGTTGCAAAGAACAAACATCTAGCTCAAAGAGGAGTTGAGTAAACTTTCCAGGTCACAGACCCAAAGTAGACATCTAATTCAGAAGCCCCAGGCTTTTGCCCTCCTCTGCCTTATAGCACAAACAGTAGTAAGAGGGAGCTGAGGTCTACTGAGTATTTGCTATATATCAGGTACTGCTTTCAAATATTTACACACGTTAATTAATTTAATTATTACAATGACCTCTTGAGATGGGCATATTGTTATCTCATTCTGCAATGGAGAAAAATAAACATTAGAATTGAAGTAACTTTCCCTGACACAAAATGATGGAGCAGGGCCTAGAATTCACACAGCCTGCTTTCCAGGCCCAGTCTTAGAACTACACAAGTTATATTCAGAGAAGTGGATTTTTATTAGGAGAGAGGAAAGACTACCGAGGGGCCGTGTTCTCACTTCTAAATGGGACTCTAAACAGATCTAATGAAGATAAGGTAACCATGACTTGCAGCTCAGAGATGACAAGTGACACTGTTAACAATGGATATTTCTACATCAGTCTGGGGATTAGCTGCAATCATTTTCTTCCTGGATGATCTGTTAAAAGTAACCTGTCCAGCAAGGGAGTCTTCCAGGGCTTCTCTCTGTGCCAGACTTCAGTTATAGTCTATTTCCTTTCAACTTATACCATAGAGAGGACTGTTGGCACTATCCTCAAAAACAGAAATCCAGGAGAAAGAATTTCATATAGTTCAGGGGGTGAACATTACAAAGTGCTCTTCATTTGGAAAGGTGAACTACTTGATGTCTTGGTACATGGGCTGAATTAATGTATCATCATGTACTTGTACATGTACGTGCAGAGTTCATGCTTTCTCCCCCTGGTTAACACTCATGGTGCAATGCAGAGTTGTTACAGTTTTGATCTGGAAACCCACCCTTTGAAGAGAGAGACAAGCCCATATGCCTACAGAGAGGTAGACCGGACCCTATGTAAAGAGTAAAGAGTGGCATGTAACACGAATCTTAAAAGGTCTTATTAATAAAAAACTCAGTACCAGCTATTGGGGTAAATTCTGAATGATCAGAGAGATAGAACAAGCCACAGCCAACCTCACCTCATCAATTTTTCAGCCAATCCTGTTTCCATAATCCTCAGACTGAAAGTTTCTGAGTCCTCACCCAAATGGATCTTAGCTGAACTGCTGCTAAAAGCCTCAAAGCTTAAAAGCCTCTAGTTCCTAGTCCTCATGCCTTATATACCTTTCTGTCTCCTGCCATCACTTCCTGGGATTAAAGGCGTGTGTCCTCCCCAAGCAAAGACATGAGATCTCAAGTGCTGGGATTAAAGGTGTGTGCCACCACGCCTGGCTCTGTTCCCAGTGTGTCCTTGAACTCACAGCCACTCATACCAATGGTAGGATCAAAGGTATGCATGCCACCACTGTCTAGCCTCTATGTCTAATCTAGTGGCTGTTCTGTTCCCTAATCCCCAAATAAGTTTTATTTGTTNGAACACAAATAAAATATCACCACAGTGGCAGATGTTTATGGAGTTTCTATGCAATGTCAGGCCCTATACTGAATTCTGTTACCTCTGTGGCTCTAGAAACTTGAAGCCAGTATATTTACATCAGCCTAGTCATTGGCATCTAGATCCTAATTTTCCTTTTACTCAAAACACTAAGGTTAATGATTCCCCATCCCAATTTAATCATCTTAGGTAGACAATGGACAGGTAATTCACAATTTCAGATGCTGACACAAAAGAGTCAAAGGTCTTGGAAAGGGATAATGAACATAATTACCAATTTTCTTTGTACTTGAGTAATTATGTGATATCCACATGTTGCTGCATGACAAATATCTGTAATTCTTATTGGCTTGAAATAGTAAATGTTATCTTTGATCTTGTCTGAAAGTCAGTTATATGGGAGTGGCTTAACTGTTTAATTCCAATTTAAGGTCATTCATGAAGTTTTAGTCAAGCTGTAAATCCAAGATATAATCTTCTGAGAATTTGACTATGGCTAGAAGATACAACTATAAGCTCATCCATGTGGCTACTGGCAAGAGGGTTCATTCTTCACCACTCTGGATGATGTAGACAACCATATGTAGACAACTTCCTATGATATAGAAGCTTCCTCCATACAGGGAGAAAAGTGAGCCATGTGTGAGAGTCCACAGTGTTCCTCATCTCTTTATTTCAGAGGCAACATTAATCACTAATGCTGTCTTTTATCCAACAATTTTGATATGATGTGGGCGGAAGTTGTATATGAGTTGAGATTGAGGATCCCTAGGATAACTTGAAAAGCTAATTTCCAGAAATGGTAAACAAACAAAAAAATGTTGCACTCATTACAGTACAACTGAGAGATGGTTTTCAACATCTATCCAAACATCCTTCACAAAGAGAAATAGGTAAAAAATTGGATTTTGTTTAGAAAAATTGGTTATTGGGTGAGCTTAGTTCACATTTTAGGTTTAGAGGAATGGCTCTTTAGGATTTCTACAGACAAAACAACCCAGCTATCTAAACCCTAGTGATCACAATAGACCAGATTCTGTACTTACCAGTTAGGGAACAAATGTTTCCTTCTACTAACATTAAGTGTCTCCAATAACCCAGGAACTGGGCATATGCTATTTCTCATTGTTATGACCACTCATAAATAAAGATTTAAGGACAATTTTGAGAACAAGGAAAGAAGGTCAGAGGGATATTTACAAAATCACAGACTTTCAAATCTAAATCTGAAATTTCTAAGACAAATAATTTTAAATAATTGCTTTTGGATAACTCTGTGATACTTCTATGGAAACAGGCTGAAAATACCCAAACAAAACTTTGGCTTTCCAAAGGTGATGATAAATTATAGCTACTCTTTGACTAGCATGATTTGATAAGGCATGAAGACAGAGCAATAGTACTTTAAAATAATGCCAGAGTCACACAAGATGCTTTACGTCCTTAGTCTATCTTACTCTGTCTCAACTACTCACAAGAAGAAGACAAAACTGAACTAGGTAGGGGGGTGCACTCCTGTAACCCCAGCATTTGGGAAGCTGTGCTGGAATCTAGCCTGGGAAACACCGGGTAAGTATATCTCTAGGAATAAATAAACAAAAGAGACTGTCATAATCTGAAGATTATGTGGCCACTCTGCACAGCCACAAGAAACTTCTTGTTATATGAGTATGAAAATAGATTTGTCTGTTTAATGCTCGAGTCCTGAAACCACAAATGAACCAATTTTGGCATGGTGTGGTACCTACTCATCTCCATATGCACCTGGTATTCCTGTGGAAAAAAAATCAGGCTGCACATTTGGACATTTTAACCATAGGGAACAGACACACTGTCAGTTTCAATGGCAGCTTCTATGTTATTAATACCCAACAAGCACTTAGCACTCCCCCAAACACACACACACACACACACACACACACACACACACACACACACACACACGCACACACACCCTGCTTTTTGGAAATAATAACTCTGAGAACCATTCTCTAATTGTGCGGCCTTGAAAAACTTTGAGTTTTCTGCCTCCCTGAGCTTCAATTTCCTAGAATTCCTTAGCTAATCAGCAAGCACAAATGGTGTGCTACCTGTTTGACCTTAATACTTAGTTAACTGTTTGAGCCTAGCTTTGATTTGCTGGACAAGGAGATAATGATCCCTGTCACAGACAGCTATGTGAATTGAGATGATGTGTTAAGAGTTCACTATTGGGATTCATATACAATATGAAATCATGATCATTGGGAACTAAGTAAATGTACATTATAATATACTTTATTATTATTATACTTAATATTATAGCATGCCTGTTTTCTATAATGTTGCTATATACACAGATACAAATTACGCTATCGAGCATTTGACATCTGAGCCCCAACTAAGTTAGTCTGTATTTCTGAACTTACTTTAAAGAGAATATCATAGATCTGTGTATATTTATTCTGGAACCTGAATGTCCAATTTGTGGCCTTATGGGCCACATGCAGTCAAGGACAGCTATGAATAGATCAGTCCAAAACAAAATTATAAACTTATTTAAAACATGAGAGCTTTTTGTAATTCTGTTTTGTTACTCATCTGTATGGTTCTCAAGCATGAATTCTGTAGATGACAATATCATGTCACAAGTCAAAAGGTCAGACACACCTACTGGCATTAAATGTCAGTTACTTGATTCTATAGTCATACCAATTAAATGAAAAATGAACAGAAACTTTATACTTACTAAGTATCAAAGGTGATATTTCTTATTGTCTTTGAGAACAAAACCATCCTCAACTTTGCACTCATAAATTTACTCAACTGGAGGCTTTCTTCAGGTTGTTTTTGAACAAACACCCAAGCAAATCTGTCACTTTAGACAAACAAGTGAAACAAGCTAATCTTTTGAACTGTGTATAATAGTAGACAGAGTTTGGGCTTTGAAATGTTTGACATGGCTCTTAATCATGCCCCCTGCATTTACTATCTGCAATGTACAGCAAGTTCCACAATCTTTTAAAGATTTGATTTTTGTCTTTTGTAAAACGGAGGTAACAATCTTTATTACCACTGATGAGCTTTGTGAGCCAACAAATATAAAAAATCATCACACAGAAACTGGCATACAATAGGAAGATAAACAATTATGAATTCCTTTTTTTCTCCCAACACTCTGTTTTGAAAGGCAAGTTGGTAATAGGTATCAATGTTCAAACTTGTCTTTCTAGCCAGAAGTTTCACACCTGGGACTTTTCATCAGGAGATGACCTAAAAAGACAACACACACACACATAATGTACATATGTACACTCACACAAATGCATGCACACATGAACACACACATGCACCCCTACCTTTATGTTGTACAATGTCTGCATTTTTAAATGTAGCTTATCAGCCACAGGTAAATTGGCTTTCTGAATATATTCATCTGGGACACCTCTGAACTAATTTAGTGTGTGACTCATGATCAAGGCAGCTCTTAAAGCAGACATTCTTCACAATCCATTCACTTACTCATTTGACAAACATCTGAGCACTATCTGTTGTTGTGATATTTTATCTGTGTCCCCCAATAAAATTTATCTGACAGAGATCAGAGGAATTAGGAACAGCTACCAGCCTCACCTCACCAATGCCACTGCTTCCAAAAGAGTGAATGACTTCCTGTATCTCCACGCCTATATTCTTTCTGTTCTGTTCTCCCCTTGGCTCTATCAGCCTAGCCACATCACTTCCTCCTCTTGTTCAGCTCTGTCACTTCCTGTCTGTCTGTACAGACCTCCAGAACTCTATGGTTGGTGCTGGGATTAAAGGCGTGTGTCACCACACTCGGCTCTGTTCCCAGTGTGACTTTGAACTCACAGAGATCCAGACAGACCCTGCCTGTTAGATGATAGGATTAAGGGCGTGTGGTAACATTGCATGACTTCTGTTTTTATTACTAGCAGCTGACCTTTTTCCTCTGATCCTCAGCTAAATTTTATTGGGGGACAAAGATACAATATCACCACAATCTGTAAAGTGAGAAGGAGAAGAATAAGCCACTTTGCCTGATTATCAGTCTTAGGATGTATAAAGAACTAATTTGCTGAGATACCTAACTTTAAGTCTAGAAGACTTTTATTCATCCTTGGGTCACAATTCGAATCTAATCTAATCTATTACAGATGCTTTTACCTTCCTAATAACCTAGGTACTTGGGTCCCTCCCATTTGCTTCTGCACATATCTATTTTTAAGGTTTAACACATTACATTTTTAGTGTGTGTGTGTGTGTGTGTGTGTGTGTGTGTGTGTATGTATCTTATCTCCATCACCAGATTATATGCATCATTGGCAAAGACTCCTCAATCTTGCTGACTTGTATAAAGCCTGGCAAACAACAACAAACAACTCAAATTCTCATAAGTGTCTGTAGATAAATGAATAAATTTGTTCAATTAAAAATTTAAGATATATTCTGAAAAAAAAGAATAATATTAAAAGAGGATAAAGAAAGAAGAAACCACCAATTTTGGAAACAAACAAAAAAAAAGGTGTAATGGAGATGATAGCATTTGGTATTGGCCTTACAAGGTAAAGGACTTTAATAGAAAAGGAATCACGGTGATTCTGTGTCTGTGAATCAGCCCCACAAAAGCACAGAAATGAAAGGGGTGTAGAGCAAGGTTTATGGTGTTTCGAGACTAATATAAAACTCCATTTACAGAGCTAGTAGAAAACAAGGGTTTGAGACAGGCTAGAGCCATTTTATAGAGGGCCTTGAAAGCTGCAGGTGAAACATTGAGGTTAACATTTTTTACAAGTCAGGTGTATATATTTTGTATGTGTGCTGGTAGTGTGTGCCAAGTAATATATTTTGGAGGGATGGAAAGAGGGGGCAAGCAAACAAAGGAGGGAGGGAAGGAAAGAAGAAAGGCAAATGTAAGTTGGGTCATATCAATATTGGTACACCAAGCAAGAGTACTCTCACCTCACTGTGTGTGATAATAATAAACTCCTGGGCTCAACCCCCTCATCAATTTCCGATTATATGACCAATAATTGATAGGATATGGAAATTTCCAGTAATAGAAAATAAGGAAAGAAGATCCAGCTTTAACTTCTCGACCTCTTCAAGAATTTGCAATCACTAAGCTATGAAGACATCCTAGTTGACTGTTGCTTGTGGCATTGAAAGTGTCAGAACAATTTAGCCTTTAAAGAATGGCATAAAATGTTTTATCACATCTCTGCCTTGTAACTTTAATAAAGTGTAATGACTTTGGGGACTGAACTTCATATAAATTAAAGGTCTTCAACTTCGAGCATCTTTATCTTTTGCTAGCTTAATTATAGTTTAATTTTGTTTTTAACATTTTTACAGGACCTATACAAAGCCTAACCTGCTTTGAATGAATATTGTTATACCTAGATTGGCCCTGATCCTCCACCACCAACAGCCTTTCTTCTGCTTTTATGGTACATGCCTATTACTCTTTTCTCCTTTCTCCCTTAAGATCTCTTCTTCTCTATTCATTGTCGCCTTCCTAGCGAAATGACCTACACTTACAAATACACAAATAAACATGTCTTTATCTTTGTGAGGCTGTGTTATTTCATTTAGAATAATGATTTCTATCTCTACCATTTTCCTGCAAAAGTCATTTTCCTTTATGGCTTAATAAAATTCTATGAATACATGTACCACATTTTTTCACCCATTCATCTATGGATGGCCACCTAAACAGTTCCATTTTCTAACGATTTGTGAGGTGTACAAGTCTCTGTAACAGGACTTAGAGTGTTTAGGAACATACTATAAAGTGGTTTAACTGGGTCTTATGTGGGTCATATGGCAATTCTACTTACAGATTTTGAGAAACCCCCATACTGGCTTACATAGTAGCCACACCAGTTTATATTCCCACCAGCATTATATAAGAAATCTTCTTTCAATACATCTGAGTCATCATTTATTGTCATTTGTTATCTTGAAGAGAGCCATTCTGACTGAAGTGAGATGAAATACACATGTAATTTTAATTTGCATTTCCCTGCTTATTATGTATATTGAATTTTTAAAAAATATTTATCTATCATTTGTATTTCACTTGATCTTAGCCAAAAGGCCAAGAAGCGATTGTATTTCTTCTTTTGAGAACTACCTTTCTAGTTTATTAATCCATTTGTTGGCTATAAAATTTGTTTTTTTATTTTTGGATTGAATTTTTGCATTTATTTATATATTGCAAATATTAACCCTGTCTGATTCACAGCTGACAAAAATTGTCTTTTATTCTGTTTGCTACCTCTTCATTCTGGTGATTGCTTTTTTTGAAATTCAGAAGATTTTGATTCCACGTAATTCCACTTGTCAATTATTAGGGTTATTTCTTGTGCTATTAAGAGTCCACAAAATGTTCTTGCTTATGCCTGTTTCTCAAAGTGTTTTCTTCTAGCTGGTTCAGAATATCGAGTTTTATTTTGAGGTCTTTGATCCATTTTGAGTAGATTTTTGTTCTGGGTGAGAGATATGGATGTATTTCATTCTCTTGCAGGTGGATAGCCTCTTTTCCTAGCATCATTTGCTGAAAAGGGTATTTTCTATTGCATGTTTTTGATAAGGATTAGGTGGTTGTGGCTGTATGGGATATTTCCTGAGTATTTTAGTCTA
The DNA here is from genome assembly GCA_001675575.1 of Neotoma lepida. Classification (NCBI taxonomy): domain Eukaryota; kingdom Metazoa; phylum Chordata; class Mammalia; order Rodentia; family Cricetidae; genus Neotoma; species Neotoma lepida. Next base: position 2,567 of record LZPO01118920.1, on the reverse strand, counting down.
TCCATTGTTCTGCATGTGTGTTTTTGAACCAGCCTCATCATGTATATTTTGTCTCTATGACTTTGCAGCATAATAGGTCAGGTATATGACACCTACAGTAGTATTCTTTCTGCTTCAGAAGTGTTTTGACGTAGGGTTTCTTATTTTGTCTATCTCTGTGAATTTTGAGATTTTTTTTCTAATTATATGAAATAGATCATTAGTATTTTAAAGAGGACTGCATTGAATCTATATATTGCTTTCTATGATACAGCCTTTTCCACAATATTAATTTTGTCAACCCATGAGCATGGAGGGTCATTCCATCTTATAATATCTTTCTCAGCTTTCTTTACTGCTGCACTTTCCATTGTAGAAGTTTTAAACATCCATGGATAGGTTATTCTTAGGCTTTTTGAAAGTACTGAGAATGAGACTTTTTTTTTCTAATTTTGTTCTCAATTAATTATTGTTGTATAAAGAAATTACTAATTTTTGTATGTTGGGTTTGGATCTTGGTGTTTTGCTGGAAGAATTTATCAGGTTTCAAACTTTCCTGTGGAGTCTATAGGACCTTTTAGCTATAAGAGTATGTCATCTGAAAATAGGAAAAGTTTGATTTTTTTCCTTTCCTATTTGTAGCTCTACTATTTTTTAATTTGTCTTTCTTATTGTTACGGCTAAGATTTCAAGTACTATATTTAATAGAAGTGGAGATAGTGGGTACTTTGTCTTAGTCTATATTTTAGAAATTGTTCTCAGTGTTTCTCCATTTAATGTAATTTTTGTGGCTAGTGAGAGTCCCCAGTGCATGAAGGGTGCTTGTCACTAAACTGACAACCTGAGTTCTATCTTCAGAACTAACATGATAGAAAGAGAGAACCAACTTCTGCAAGTTGTCCTCTATCCTCCACAAGCATGCATCCACCCATGCAGGGGCATGCACATCATACACACATACAACATAAGTAAAATAAGTCCTATTAATATTAGCTATAGGTTTGCCACATATAACCTTTATTATGTTGAGATGTGTTCTCACTATTCCTAGTTTCTTTGGGTCTTTTACCACAAAGGGCTATTTCAGTGTCTTTTCAGTGTTCACTAAGGAAATCATATGATTTATTCTCTTTATTTTATGCTATATCATACTTATTGATTTGTGTATACTGAATCAATCTTGTGATGAAGCCAACTTGATAGTCACATATGATCGTTTTAATGTGCTCCTGAATTTGACTTGCAGCATTTTGTTAAAAAAATTTGCATTTATGTTGGTAAAGGAAATTGGTCTACTGGCTTTAGAGGAGCTTGGTAGTATTCCTTTCTTTTTATTTTATAGAATAATTTGAAAAGTAGCATGGTGTTAGATTTTCAACCGAAGTTTAGTACAATGAAGCACTAACCTGAGCAACCCCAGTACTTTCCTTGTGGGTAGACTTAATTAACACTTCAAACTTCTTTCATTTCATAGGTCCACTTAAGTTGCTTTTTTTTTTTTTACTTTTTTAGTTTAATTTTGATAGGTCATAAACATTTATGAATTTACTCATTTCTTTTAGATTTTCCCACATTTTTGCAACATAATTTTTCAAAATACTGCCTAGTGGTATCTAGATTTCATCTCAGTCTATTTTTAACACCAAACTTTCAGATATAATTTTATTAATTTAAGTGTTTTCTTCCTTTTGGTAAGTTTTTCTAGGTGCTTGTCATTCTTATTTACATTTTCAAAGAACTAAGTCTTTGATAAATTTTTTAAAATATTCTTTTCATTATGTTCATCTCTAATCTTAGTTTTGTCTTGATTTGGTTGTTCTAGAACTTTGAGGTGCATCATTAGTTTATAACTCTCTGTGTTCATAATGGAAGCACATACAGCTATATACTTTCCTCTTAGACCCCGTTTGTACTGTGGTTTTCATTTGATTCTAGGAATCTTTCAAATGCTTTCTTGATTCTTTCAATGACAATTTTTCATTTTAAAGTGCTCTTCTCAGTCTCTGAGTATTTGTGATGTTTCTGTTACATATCTATATATCATAGGATATATATACATCATAGGATATATATGTCATAGGATATATATGGTATATATATATATCATAGGATATATAAATCATAGGATTTATATGTGTGTATTTATAAATAGAGAGATTTATATACACAGTATTTTATTTTTAAATTATCTTACAAAGTAACAGGTTTCCATGTAGGATTTCCATAAACATTTCATTTTGGTTGGTTCTTCTCCTCACACTTCCTACTCATCTTCCTTTTCCTCCCTTTCCCTGCTAAATCCTTTAGCCTCCAATAGTCCCCTTTCCATTTTGTTTCTATGATTTATCTTGATGTATATTTCTTGTGTTGTTCTAATATAATCTGATAAAATACAAGGCATTACTTTTGCATCTTTAAAGTTTGTTTAGGGACCTAAAATATGACCAGTTTTACAGATTATTCCAGTTTTATAGATGGTTCCTTGAGCTTCTTGTTTTGTTTTTAATTCTACATTATCACATATGAGGATTGCTATACCAGCTTACTTACTGCTTCCATTTGTTTGGTCAGTTGATTTCCTTTAATTG
>LZPO01118917.1:0-12822 GCA_001675575.1 Neotoma lepida | reverse complement strand
AAAAAAAAAAAAAGTGAAATCCTCCAGGGTTTTATACTGGTGTACATCAATCCCAATATGTTATTATCTGTACTACACAGCAACTATTAAATACATTTGATTAAAATTAACATTGATATAAAACTAAAGAAAGAAAAATTTTATTTAAACCTATAATTAGCATAATCCTATTTAACAAAGAAATAAATGCTCATTTGTTGGGGGGAAAAAAAGCACAAGCAAACCATACACCTTTAATCCTAGCACTCAGGAGGCAGAGGCAGACCGCTGTGGGTTCAAGGCCAGACTGGCTTACATAGCAAGTTACAGACCAGTCAGGGCTACATAATGAGACCCTGTCCTAAACAAACAAACCAACTAAAACAGTAACAAAACCCCACAAGNAGCAAAAGAAAATACATATAAAGTAGACTTAATCAAAATTTAAAACTTTTGTGCTTCAAAGGACACTATCAAGAAAAGAACACAACATACTAAATAGAGATTTAGAAAAACTANGTATCTGCTAAAGAGCTCATACCAAGAGTACATAAAGAGCCCTTACACAACAGCCTAATCAAAATATGGTCAAAAGCACNACTAGCCATTTCTCCAAAGAACCTATACATATAGACAAAAGNCAATCTGAATAGATGCTCAATATTATTAGTTATCAAGAAAAACAAGCTATAATTACAGGACCTAACTCACTACCCACCAGGACATCTTTTAAAAGGCAGATAATAATAAGCATTGACAATGTAGAAAAGTGGAACCCTCATACATTGCTGGTGGGATTATAAAATGGCATAGCCCTTTGCAAAAACAGTTTGACAGATCCTCAAAGCTTAGATTTCATGGTAATGTGACTCTAAAATTCATAACCAAAAGAAATGAAAACACAAAAACTGCTACATGAATGTATAGCTCAAAGTGGTAGTAACAAATGTTCATTGAATGATGAATTAAGAAAATATGGGACATCTAAAGTGAAATATTATCTTAAAGTGATACATGCAACAACCTGGGTGTGCCTTGAAAACATTAAGCTCAACCAGAATCAGAGAAAACAGGTACAAGAGATCCCAAATAGTATGTATGATTTCACATATACCGAATGTTCAGAATGGGCCAATTCAAAGAGGAAAAAGATTAGAGGCTGGGCAAGGGAGGGTCAGAGAGTGGCTGCCATGAGCACAGAGCTCTTCTTTGGGGTGACAATGCTTATATGTTACATAGTAGTAAAGGTTGCATGAATGAGTGCAGACTAAAAGCTGCTGACTGTATATTTACAAAATGAGTTTTATGGCACATGAACTGAATGTCAATAAAATAACTTAGCCCAAAGAAACAACTGAAAGGAAGCATTATGTACTTTGATATATTTTTANCGAATGAATCCTATTTATTAAGGAATACCAGAAAGATAATTTGGCAATTAATCTTAATTAGGCTATATAATTTTAAATCTCAGTAAGGTACCATGTGGATAGGCATGTGAAGAATTCCACAAGGATATTCCAAACTATTCAGCTGGTTCTGAGAAGTAGGATAAAATTTACGAATGAAATCTTTTACTATAAAAAAATCTAAAACAAATAGTTGTAAGCTTTCCCTACCATTCATAGTGATCTCATATGACTCCAGTTTCAGAATTTTCTCCTTGAAGAGCTGCTGCTGAACGTCACTCTCGAGATCGTGCTGCCCTTTTGTAAACCACTCAAAGCACATCTGTGGATCAAGACAGAACTGCCCTAAGACCAACCACAATCCACTGCAGACAAAACCACATGGACATCTGGACAGTAAAGAGACCATTTCAATCCTTCTAACACTTCTGTAATTGATAAATTAACACTCAAAACTGAAATGTTTGGAACTCTGGAGCAAATGGGAATGGTCAGTAGGTCTTTCTCCTGGTGATTATGCACTCCCACTTTTCACTGGATTTTATACTTAAGTCTTCCCAGCAGCATGTAATTAAGCCTTGCTGTATACCAGGCTCAGTGCTAAGCACCATCACAAACTCAGTCCTTTCAACATGCCTATGAAGTAGTTACTATTATTCTGTAAAATGAGAGGAAACAGAGACTCAGTTAGCAACCGCAAACNTCAAAATAAGTGTTTCTATTTCTGTTTTAGTTGCTCTTGACTCATGTTCTCATTTATGGGGATACAACATCATNTTGAGGAACTAGGTTTTTTAGTAGTGATTTAAAATTAGTTTATTTATTGTAAATAAATAAAACTAGTTTCACAGGAAAGAAGAAAACTAAATTATACCCATAATTCTTCATCAATATTCATTTTGTAGACTTTAGTATTTGACCCAGAATTGAATCAAAANGATCAAAGAGCTCAGACATTTACATATATCATTTCTTTTAGGACATTTTTTTCTAGTACTTACAGTTCCTACTCTGCCATTAATGTTCATGGAAACAACACAGAGGATCCAAAACATAGAAACAGGATGAGACACACAGCAGAGTGCAGCATTCCAGAACCATCTTACAAACCTCTCGATCTAACTCGCAGACATCCTGGCCAGTCACAAGGCACTCCCAGATTTCTTTGGCTCGGTTCCACCCCAGATACAGTGTAGCTTCTTGTAAGAAAAATGCTAGAAATTTCAGATGTGCCTCTAAATACTGAAAAAAAGCAATAATGCAACCAGTTAACTCAAATGAGGCATTCATACCTAAAAGAAACATTACAACAAAACAGGTTTATACAGAACACTTCTCATGGAATTTATGATAAAGAAAATGTGAGAAGTGGACTTATCAGCCAATAATAAAATGCAGCAGACGCAACCTCAAATTAATTACAAAGTTAGTTGACTCTGNATGTAAATCAAATTCAATTTCAGTAATCTCCAAAGGAACCACCATGCTTACAAGTGGTGAAGTTAAGTTTTGTTTCTGGTAGTTTTTTGTTGTTGTTTTGTCTTGTATGAGACAAGGTCTTACTCTGAATTCCAGAATAGCCTAGAAGTCAATCTATGAGTTCACAAAAATCCTCCTGCCTCAGTCTACAGAAGCAGTTCTCGACCTGTGAGTCACAACCCCTTGGGGGAGGGGGTCAAATGACCCTTTCACAGGGGTCACACATCAGACATCCTGCATATCAGATTATTTACATTATGATTCATAAAAGCAGCAAAATTACAGTTATAGAGTAACAACAAAATAATTTTATGGTTGGGGGGTCATCACTTCATGAGGAGCCGTATTAAAGGATCCTAGTATTAGGAAGGTTGGGAACCACTGGTCTCTGGAATCCTGGATTATAGGTGTGTGAGACACTATACACAGCTAAGATTTTTAAAAACACCATTAGCAATCAATTGATTTGAAAACAAAATGCATAATCTACAGAGCTAGCAATTGTTGCTAACAAATACTATTTTTCTAAACTTCAATTTGAAATTATAGTTAAGTACTGGAGAGATAGCACAGTGGTTAAGAGTACTTATTGCTCTTGCAGAGGACCTGGGGTTCAATTCCCAGCACCCACATTGTGGTTTACAACCACCTGTTACTTCAGTTCCAGGGAATCTGATACCCTCTTCTGACCTTTCTGAGTGCCAGGCCCACATGTGGTACACATATACCATGCAAGCAAAAATACAAATTAGTAAATCTAAATGAAAAAAAAATGAAATTATAGTTAAGATTCAAAACTGTTCCCTTATTACAAAGATAGCTCACAGTACCTTTTTAGAGTTGTACCCAACAAATACTTATTTTACAGTTAAAATAGAAAAAAATTAATGAATGCTGAAAAACCACAAAACAAAAACACAGTGCCTGATACCTCTCGGTAAGTGTAGCGGCCATCCACCAGTGTCAAGCCAGTTAAGCCTCCAGGCCCAGCCACAGCTGCTGCAAGTCGATGACAAGCTAGTAAACTTCCAGTTACCAATTTGACTATTTCAAAATTTTTCTTCAGGTCTTGAATAATGCTCTTAACAAAAACAACAAAAATGAAAGTGACATGAGACTGCAGTCATTTGGTTGGCTTAATATAGCTTTTATTTTACAATATAGTCCCAGACGAAAGAGCAAACATGAGACTTCCTATGACAGTTAACAAAATCAATCTGGTATTTTATTNGGTATTGGTTTCTTATTACTCTTATTAATAAGTACCCTCCTCCCAGGGAACCAAGACATTGCTATTATTTTGCATCTAAAAGAGAAATGAATCCTTGAAGAGAGTATTGCACTTTATGTGTTTCCTGATCTCACCCCCAAATCTTTGACTTCGAGAAAGTTCTATCTAGCTCTTAGATAAAGTTATCTTTTTGTAAAATAGTCAGGAATCTTTTCAAATTTTGGAGGTATTATTTTTTTAAAAGCTGGTCTAGTTATCTTAATAAATTAAGCATTCAAAAAGAAGAGTTAGGACAAAAGAAAAACCTCCTCAGACACAAAAGCAGAGTGATTTAAATTCAAGAGTTCCAAATGATAAGAATCAGCGACATTGATAAACCTAAGTCAGTGAGACACTATCAATGCAACAACCTTAGCCGGGCCTGCTTATTACAAGGATTACAAAAGGCGGTGCACTTAAGAACCAAAAGTAAGGATGCCCCTACCTTGTCTTGCTTTTGATAGGTCTGTTTGATAAATGAACGAGTGATTTCATGNAGCTGACGCAAGGCTGGGACCACCCATACAAACTGCGGATTATTCAGCTGAGATGACTAGAGTTAAAAAGAAGTTACATTAAGTTTAGAAGTAAATGGCAGTCATTTATTAGCTAAAAAAATTTCCAAGTCAATTATTTCATTNTTGCACATTCTACTGTTTTCCTTCTCATGTTACTTATTTTTAGCTTATCTCCATGCAATCATAATTCAGTCTTCAACTTCTTATTCTGCATGCAATTTCCTAAGGCAAGAACTGCAAACAGGAGTGGATGTGAAATAACAGTAAATGTACAGGAGGACATCAGCAAATACAGACAACAAGGAATTAGCAACTTCAGAGGACAGATTAAGTAGCACAGAGCTGCCAAGACATGTTCACTTGATAAAGTAAATTGATGGCAAAGCTTATCATTGAACTGGCTAGCAAGGAATATAGACTAAGATTATGGCTTTCTTTAATTATGTGATTAAGGTATTAATGACCTGATCAAGATACTGACAATGAGTTAAGTAAAGAAAATACAATGTTTATATTTCTATTTACATAATTTCATAAAAGGTAGCTCTGCTTTAATTACTAAGGGGCTTGGGTAGAGCTCAGATGTAGAGTATGTGTTTAGCATGTATGAGGTCCTGGGTTCAATTCCTAGTACTTCCCTTCCTCCACCCAACCTCATTACTATTTTTATTAAATATTATCGATATTTTACTCAGACTACACTTTAATTTCAAAGCATTTAAAATATATTATTCCTAAAACTGGTATGACAATCACATCTTTGTGTTGCAGATCAAAGAAACCTGATGTGCATGCAATTCTCCTTAAAGAAAATTGGCCTTTAATCAATAGCACCTTTTGAACTAAAAAATTTCATAGTAAAATTGGTAAGTATCAGATTAAATGCTATTAATCAACTGATCAATTATTAGCCAAAACATCAACTAAAGCCTTAGTATTTATTTAAAAGGCTGAATTTTTTTGTTTTAAGTAATTTTATCAAATCTTTCTGCAAAATGAAGACCCTAGTTGAAAGAAAGTATTGTAGTCTTTTAAAGAAACACATCTACTGCTATAGGTTACTGTGTGCAAGTTACTACCAAACAATACTTTTTCCTCATCTCAAATACATGAGCCAAGTAAGCCAATAATGACCAAATACCTTATTTCCTGTATTCTGAGACACATTTCTAGGACCTTTAACATTTCTCAAATTGATACTACTCAAAAGACACTTACCAGTCACTAAGTATTAAGTGTCAGCGTTTATAACTGCCCATATCTTTTATATACAAACTTACCTATACACAAGAGGCATCTGTTCATCTCTACCTGTTATCTGAATTGACCTTTTTATTTATTATAGGTAGTACCAAACAAGGATAGCCTTTAAACCTCAATTTGGGTTACCAGTTTTTTGTTTAACTGTTATCCGAAACATTCTATCATGACATAACACTGACTAGCCTGTTGTGACTCCAAACAATTCAAGTCATTTTCAAAGCCAGAAGCTGGCAAGCAGACCCTTCCCTTACTCAGGGCTGGTGCCTCTCTGCCTTAAGCTGCACCCTAATTCACAAGAAGCTGCTCAACCTGTACTATTCATCACTCAAGGAAAAAGCTACTTTCTGAAGGAAGACGAGCACACAGAACTCCGCACGCTTCAGTCTGCCCCAAGGACTGCTGGGATAGAACATACTTGCTTACCTGTGCAAGGCCCAGACTCAATTCCTACACTACCACAGATAATGATTATTAGTGTTTTAAGGTGAAATTACACATAATTGATAAAAAACAAAACAAAAACAAAAACACGCTTACATTTAACCTCTGGCTATGAGCCTAAATAACGGCTGGTAAATGCAAAATGACCTTTTTTCCTTTTCTTGGGGTTGGGGCAGAGTCTCAGGTACCATGTTGGCCTCAAACTAATTATGTAGTTGAAGATGATCTTGAATGTCTGCTTCTCCTGCCTCCATTTCTTGAGTGCTAGGATGACAGGCATGTGTCACCACATTTGACTTGTGGGGTGCTAGGGATGTGACCCTGGATCTTGTTCATGCTAAATAAGCATTGTGCTAACTGGGCTAAATTTCAACCCCAAGAGGTAGTTTCTGTTTTTCTTCTCTGCAAATTTAGTAACTCTGAAATGCAGGCTGCAATCTCTGGCATCTTCAAATCATAGAAATAAAGTACATATTAAAGGCTAACTACTTCTCAAATGAGCCAGAGTATTTTTTTTGCTCAAACAAGACTGTAAAAGACAATGATCAAAACTGTGAGGCTTGATTTTGAACTGACATCTTCCAAAAGGATTAACACACACACAGACACACACACACACACACACACACACACACACACAATCCTTTAGCAATAAGTAGATACATTATAGTGAAGTTATAAGAACAATTGAAAATTACTCTCCTCTGATTGCTAAAGTTGAAAATGAACTGAATATACTTGATAATTTCACTAAATTTAGTGTGTTGTCCAAATTAGAGGAAGCTGCAAACCTCTGTTTCTATTCTCCTTCTTCACTTTCTATGAAAGTCGTCACACACTCACTGCCTCAGCAGGCAGGCACTTTGTTCAGACAGTTTTCACTAGAATGGCCACTGACTTCTTACACCTAAACATGTCTCTATGCAATATCTTAGGAGACACAAAACTAAGTGCACCCCATTTCTCTATTTTTACCCTCTAAGTATCTGAAGAAACCATTCATATTCTTTGAGTTCTCTCTTCTTAGGGCTGAACATCCCACCACTTCTTATCTGTCTTGCTTTTTCAGTTTTAGTTTCTATCTAGAAACAAAGCAAAATTTTTTGTACAGGAAGAAAGTCTTTAAGAAGACTTTTCTTCTCCATTAACTGTACAAGTGAGACTACTTGTACTGAGCACATCTTGCTAGCTTTACTCTATTTTGGCAAACAGAGGCAACTCACTAACATACAGGTCGACTGTCCTGAATCCAAAAATCTGAATTCTGAAATTGAAAGCTTTTTTGAGTGCTAATATTATGTTCAAAACTTTTCGTATTTTGAATTTGGGATGCTCAACCAGTAACATTTATGTAAATATTCTAAAATCCAAAAGGCTCCGAAATTGGAAACACCATAGGTCCCAAGTATTTCAGACAAGGGATATTCAACCTGGTTAAATGCAGCTTTACGTGTCTTCATAGGGTGCAGGGAGGAAGAGGGAGAGAACTACATTTACCAGAAGTCTGCCAGGTGCTGTTAGGAGACCTAAAGATAGCCTATGGAATATGCAAACACCACTACTGGAGTAAACATAATTTTATTTTGGTCTAGTAATTGTTTTTTGGATGAGAACATTTAATTTTTTAACTGAAGGAAATAAGAAGTGAATAAGAGACAAAGGGTTGGGGGTGGACAGTGGAAGCAAAGGAAAGAAAGAGGACCATGGGAGCTGAGGGTACCTTGGCAGAATCTATAGAAATAAAGGTCAGAATTTCTGAACAGGACAGTGGAACTTGGGAACTTGGAGTGTCAAAAGCAGCAGGAAGGGGAATCAGTTGGGGAGAAGAGGCAGCTGAGGGCAGGAGGGGAGTAAGAGGTGGGTGAGCTTGTCTTACCCTTCGCTTAGTTTCTGTGTAGCCTGGCAGGGAGACATAATCCCCAGTCAGCCCACCTTGCTGCCTGGCAGGAAAGGGCATAGCATAGAAAAACACCTTTAGTGCAGTAAATACTTCACTCCCCTGCCAGGGGGCTTTGATCTTCCCACTGCCCCCCTTCAGCAATGTGTACTTTGAGTATCTGTGAAGCTTGTGCTACATAAAATGCAAGCTATTGTTACTTGGAAAGAGCAACAGTGCACTAGGATTTCCTTTCTGGGAGCAGAGGGGGGAAGGGGGAGTAAAAGGGAAGAGTATTCCTTTTGAATCTCACAAAATGACCAGATAGTTTCCCTTTCNTTACTGTTTTGAATGAAGTGACTGCAAAGAGAAGCAATAAAGACACAGTGATGCAACTGACTAGGAGAGCCAGGTGATGCTTGGCTGTGACAAGGGAGGAACAAAGGTCCAAAGGAGGCTCTGCATTTAAAAGCTATTTCCCTGGAGGAAGGGAGATGTCCCTTCAGCTTCAACCTGAATATCTACAAAGAAAAAAAATGTCTGTTGCCTAGAAGAAAAGAGCATTTCCTAGAGGCCTCTTTTCTTTTCTGATACTATTGAAGGATATATATGTCAATAACTCAATGACATTCAATCATAAGAAGAGAGACTGCTAAATTGTCTGAGTCACTGAGCTGAGGGAACTGGAAAATTTAAATTCCATCTGAGTANAAAGCAAGCAAGGTTGCTGAATTAAACATTCACCATTCCTTTTAACCTCAGCATTACTAGCTCTAGTTTGTAAATGCTTTTTAAAATCACTAAAGCTAGATCTTATGTAGAAAATTCCACGAATCAAATTTCAGTGTCAGAAATATGAAACACCGAATTCTTATACCCCCCACCTAAACTTTATAGTCAGATAAACTGAAGTGCACAAAAGCTCAGTTATCGCCAAAGCTTGTTAGCAAGAGCTATGTGTCTGTGGATATACAGATGAAAGCCAGCAGTATCCCAGCTCCTTTGAAGAAACACCAATGGAAACCACGGAAAGGTTTGGCTGATGAAATACTAAGCCTTTATCTATTTTTACCAGAAATATTTCTGTTATTAACACCAAACTCCAAAACCAAAATCATTCTTGTCACTGCCTGGGCTTTAAGTGTGGGCTAGCTGGAGTGCTGCTCATGGCCGGATCAGGGCTGCTATGAGGACAAAGGCTTATGCATGTGTAGGTGTGGCAAATCCTGAGACTCCTGTATGCCAACATCACATGNACCTTTCCCTTCTGTCTTTTTTTATCCACAAATACTCATTTTTCCCTTATGGGAGAAAGATGGGGACAGAATTTATTTAGAATTCAATGTACTTTAAAAATTCTATATACTTTAGATCTAACTTAAAAGGAAAATAAAGCTGCAAGTTATACAATTTCATAAAAGTTATAAAAATTACTTCTCCAATGGAACTATAATTTTTTCCTGTTATGGGTAAACAGCTACCAACTTCTAAATGCAGCACAGCTCATAAAGATTGCATCTGTATATTTATATTAGTCTGATAAACCCTAAAATATTTTAAAAGTATAATGTAATTTATTAAAGGTAATTATAAAATTAGAATACCTTAGTTGATTCCACATGCAAATACTTACCTTGAATCCATCTTTCTTGTTTTTCTCCAAACCTGACCATTCTCCAGGCTGAAAATTCATTTTAAAAGAAATATAAGTGACTTGGTAAAAACAAAACCTACAGCTCCCAAATTTAGACTCTAAGGCAACAGCTTCCAAACAGGGCATTCCTCTTAGTTTACATAANAGAGGAACATCTCTTGGCTCTAATCAGACAATATTACTGCTCTGACAACACAATTAGAGCAAAGCCAGAACCAACCCTCTTAATGTCTTCTATGCACTTGATGATGTAGCTCCTCTTGATCGCCTCCTTCACTGCATAGGCATCGCTCAGGATTGTCAGGTGCTCCTCCAAGGCTTGCTGAATAAGGCTACTGGGCAAGGTTGGAAGGTGAGCCAGTTCCCAGAGTACGTCTAACACCTGCAATAGCACCATTACGGTGAGCCATCTCATAAGCATAAAGACTGCTCTAAGCATTGGTAGCTAGAGAAATCCATTTGATTTTCCTGCCTTTCCAGAAGTGGCCTCAAATCGAGCTTCCCGGCCGATTCGTCCAATCAGACTCAACAGCTTCTGTCTTACTCTGTCACTCTCGGTCTCCCAGCTCTGCACAAGAGAACAGACAAGATACAGGAGGGTGTCATGATGAGGCTGGTGAAATTAGCAAAAACTTAAATTTGAGCTAAAAAAGGCTAATAATATAAGAAAAGTACATTTCAGCACAGCTGTTGGGGGATGGACCAGAGTTTCAATCTTACCTTCTGAATGAGAACAAATAAATGATTAAGCTGATCTGCATTAAACTTCACAGCTGCTGCAGCAATAATAGTGTGAATGTTCTCAATTACCGTAGATGACTGTCCTGACTAGAAGAAAGGAGACATCAGGAGCAAGTTAAGTCCTGGGACTTGGCAAAACCTAAGTCTTCTTCCTGACAATCTATACAAGCGACACATAACAAAAATTAATTAGACTCTAGTCTAATCAGCATTCACTTCCATGACAACACTGGCAGGATTACATGAAGCAACTATTACTAGTGGTTATTAGCTGACTGCATTTCAACTCCCAGCAGTATTGTCTTTTACATGTGGAAAAAAAAAACCCACAAGAATCAAGATCTCTGACATTTATTTTAGGAAGAGGATAAAATATTTTCAACAAAAAATTTATATTGATTTATTTTGAACTAAATAAATTACAAGGCAAATACATTTTCAATGTTTTTACAGATGGTGATCAGGGCTGAGAGTACTATCAGCCTCATTTTAAATGTCAATTATAAATTCTTTGTTACTTCAACTAATATTTATTGACCCTATGGACAGTAAGTCTCTGCACAGAGCTGTAGACCCGACTGTGGATGACTGATACTCACTTTATAATCTCAGTCACGGGACAGTCATGCCTCACTATTTACCTTGTTAGGATAGAAACTTGAAAAGCAGAATAGTTGTAGATTCAGTTAACTTTCCCCATATCCACTATTCATATACAGTTGTTCATCAAATGTAGTAGGAATATATGTGTACACACACACATAAACACACCCTTTATCTTCAACCTGATGTGGGTTCAAAATGTATACTCAGAAAACAACATTATGTGAGGGTATTCAACTAGGGACCTAGTACTGCTTTTCTTTAATCCTGCCCCTAACTGCAGTCTGCTCTGTAATGCTGGGAAGGGAATCAGCTATTGTATTCCCACAATCCTGTCAGCTAGCTTCCTCTAATACTCCGTCAGTGAGGGGCAGTACTGGGAGAGAAGGTGGAAGGAAGGAAAGAGGGAAGGAAGGAAGGAAGAGAGAGAGGGAGGCAGGGAGGAAGGAAGGAGTACTTTGGGGTTTGGGCTCAGAGAATGAATGTCAGGCTGGTGAGGCAGCAGGGGTTCTGGCAGTGCTAGGCGTGGCCCTTTGCAGCCTCAGCTCCTGTAGTGAAGGCACCGCCCCAAGCAGGTGTCTCTCCTTGGACTTGATGCTCTGCTTTCTAGCTGTTCCTCCCAGCATTCTTCCACTTTGGCAACACCATTTTTGTTGTTGTTTTTTGTTTTAAATTAAAAAAAAAAATTGTTTATATTATGTATACGGGTGTTTTGTCTGTATGTACACCTGCGTACCATGTGCATACCTGCTTTGTAAACAATTCCCCAGGGTAAATTCCATGTGTCTAAAATGCCTAGCACAGTTTGTTTCTGACCAGATTTTGACTGATACAGATTAAGTGGACACACCTAAGGAAAGCACCAGATTTCACTATGGTTTAGCAATTAGGTGAGGCACATACATATGCTGCACTGCTTGGTCTGAATTAGAGGAATGATTCATAATCAGCAACATACAAATGTAATTAAAGCCATGGAGTGGATGAAACTGACTAGTGAAAGCTTCTGTGGTGAGAAAAGGGCAAAAGATTAAGGCTTGAGGGGGAAAAGCAAAGTAGAAGAGAATAAATTAACAGGAAATTTCAGAAGGAATATCAGCTGTGCATGATAAAACACATCTATAATTCCAACACTCAGGAAACTAAGGCAGAGGGTTGCAATTTTAAGTCCAGCACAAACTTAACCCTTATATATATGCAATCGTAATAAACTGTAAACCAGATTAGGTAGAGTTCTTCTAGTTAAAACCAGATGAGGTCCCATTTCCCAGCCTCCTCACCACCCTACCTCCTTTCCTATGGAACAAACTTACCAGAAAAAGGCAAAAATAATTCTGCTCAACTTACCTGTATCTTCCAAATTTTAGTGAGTTCATCCAATGACAATTTACTGCCCAAGAGTTCAATAATTCCCTTTATGCGATCACAGTATTGTGCTTGGTCTATGTTGCCTAATGCAGGAAACACCAGAGGGGAAACCAAATGTAGTGAATAATGACTCTATGATCCTATTAATTCAAAGCAATAATAACTTCCTAAGATTATCTAAAGACTAATAAAAAGAAACAAAATTTTTGCACCTTTTAAAA